>PVKS010012826.1:0-52661 GCA_004027875.1 Aplodontia rufa
AATTTTTTTTTTAAGAGAGAAGGACAGTGAGAGAGAGAGAGAAATAGAGAGAATCAATTTTTATTGAGTTTTTCACATGGCTTTCGTTGCTCTGACACTTAGTTGTGTACATGGGTTGCTGGGGTTTCAACCTGTGTACTTGCGCATGCCGGGCAAGCACCTTAACCACCAAGCCACTGCTCCAGCCCCCTGAAATTCTTAATACGTCTAGTAGATCAGAACATGATCAAGAAACTCAGTGTGTTCACCTTTAAATGTATGTACAATATACAGTTTCCACATATACACCCACACTCCCCCAAACACAAGATATATATATATATATATATATATATATACACAAACATGAACACACACAACTTCAAGTGTGACACACATACCACACATGTAAACTCACTCATTTACCTTAGTCCTCCAAGCATACTTATGCATAAATATATCTACTGCAATGCACATACATACCACAAGCCCAAACAAATGCAAACTATGTATATATGCACACTGAAACATGTACATAACAGTGTAATCACAAATATCCCATACTCTCCCAACCACAACATATACATATACATGAATACACAGGCACCACATACACCACATACACACATGCAGCACACACACACCTCAAATGTACATACACACATGATCCACATATGCATACTACACACACACACACACACACACACACACACACACCATCACTGGTTTGTGATGAGAGGATGGATGAAAATATTAAGCCACTAAGAATAGTAGCAAAAACATCAATAAATAAAAAGAAGTAATAGTGTTCACCAGAAAATACATATTAGGAAATATTTTGCAATGGATTTTAATATAAATAAGATAATTTAAATAGATTTCTAAGAATTCAAATTTTTTTGCCCTTAAGACTCATCTCTCCTAAATGGAAATAGAAGATCAGTACCAAAGTTTGAAAAATGAAACCAGGGTATCGAATCCAAAAGCACACTCTGCACACACACGCATATAATGTCATTATCCATGGAGAGATGGAGGAAGGAAATCGTCATTACAGAAGGCACTGGGAATACGCTAAATGTTGCAAGAGGAAGATCTCTCTGAAAATGTGGTTTCCATTGCTGGTGAGGACTCAGTCCTACTTGGAAATGCCCTCTAAAGTGGATGGGCATATTCTTCCAGGGCTCCTTCATTCTGAGATATTTCTAACCTCCTGAAGACTGCTTTTGGGGACATCAGTGCAGCCTGGAGGGCTTCTCATCAGGAGGCTGTGAGTGGTCACCCTTAAGAATGGCCTGGAGCTCCCTTGGGAAGACAGAGACCAGCCAACTCAGTGCCCAGGAAAGCTCAAAGAAGTATCAACACGGTAAGAGAGGCCTCTCTCAGGTGAGGCTATGTTTTCCCTCTGGATCCACAGCACATGCTCTCATGTCCTGTGATGAAACTGTCCTTTCCCAGTGTCACCTTCAGAAAAGATTCTAAATGCACTGCAAACCGCTGTCAGAACTGTGAGTGTGAAGCTCAAACACAGAGGAAGCTTGAACTTAGAGTGACACATGACTTCACAAGTTTAAGGGCTGTCTATAGTCAGCTCTGACGGGAAATCAATTCACAGAAAATGCTGTGAACCCCAAAAGACTTGTAAAATGGATTTCCTGCTCATTTTGTTCCTGTCTTCTCTTTCTTTTTCTTCCCTTCCACCTATTTCCTTTCTTTCTCCAATCCCTTTCTCTCTCTATTTCTTATTTAGTCTTTTTTTTTTTTTACTCACCGTTTTAAAATTTTTTTTCCTTAAAAGTTAAGATCAAAGAAAGTTATTATGCTGTTTCAGAAGGAGGAATAAGAAGCAAATCTTTTCTTAGGTATTACCCATACTAGCTGAATGTCTAGTTGTTTAATGCACAATTGTGCTTCAAAATTTCTTATAATAATTAACTGACTAATAGGCATTGATTATTGACCTTTTAACCAACTGTCCTGATTCTTCCCCAACAGAGAACTTTAATTAATAGGTAGTATTCCAGGATACTTGTTTGGGGCCTCTAATGACTAAGTAGTTTAAATGCACATATTTAGGTGAGATTAAAATTCTATAGATTCTTAATTTATTCCTCTGAAGAGTGATTGAGAACAGGAAATTTATCTCCCATTCACTTTTGTAAATCTTCCTGCAGCTTTTGCCAAATTTATATTCTTAACATGCTATGGATGTCAGCAAATTCACATTCACGGATGTCCCTTGGAATCAGACTCCAATCCCCCTCTAGTTCACTTCCTAAACTCTTAAGATTTGGTCACATATCTCCCAAATCTTAGTTCTTGCTTTCTTTTAGACTCCCAGTATAGGAAACTCAACCATTTTAAAAGCCTGAATACCCTTTCCATGTGTCTGAGGCAAAATGATTGTTTCTTCTTCTAGAATACTTAGCATATAGCTTCTGCTTCTGTTCAGTTTTACACAATTATTAGAGGCCTATGGTCTCTGAACTGTCTTTCTTGAGGACAAAATTTAGGACTGGTACTATTTTTCATGGAGTAACCACTACTTCCTAGCAATATACCTGACACAAATTCAAATCTCAATAAATGATGCTGTTACCTTGAAAATTACCAAAGTACTGGTCATATGCTATTCTTGCCTATCAGGCACCCATTCCTTGTCCTTCAGATGATAGCATCTGGATTTTCCTTGGGGAACTCAAACCTTCCCAACTCTAAGATCATGGAGGATTGGACTTATTCCATTAACCATCGGGTATACTTGTGATCTAAACTTGTGAATCAGAATCATAGTGGTTGCTCTAGAGCTGGATTCATGGTCTAACTGTACTTATAAAGTGAATCCCAGAAATATTTGCTTGAATGATCTGAAATAAGTTTGTTCTTTGCTACTGTTGTAAAGCCCTCATGATGTAAGCCTTGCTGATAGCCACATTTATATCTACCTCCTGAAAGAGTATGATTTCCAATGATGGGGGCACTTGGTTAGAATGCTGTGAATACACAAATATTATCTTCTCTTCCCCTACTTTTGAAGCCCACATTTGTCTCCTTGGAAGCATTTTGTGCAACACAGCCTGACTCTTCTGGGACTCAGCAAAATTATGGCACATACTTCCTGCAGGGGCCCATCCTGCTGCCCAACAGAACGACTGTCCCACCTGGGCCATGATTTAATTTATTCCCTTCCCTCAGTTCCAGCTTTCTGGAACCTGGCTCTGGGAACTGAAGCAGCACCATTGCTCACCCATTTCCAAAGTTGGCTGCTTGCTGACAATGCTGTGTGGCTCCAGGTGAGCTTTGCATGTTATTCTGCCTAATGATGCAGGGAGTTAGTTTCCCTGTAACAGAAACATATGCCTTGTGAGCTTGTTATGTTTGGGGATTATTAATAATCACACATGAGTATTTAAGCAGGCATGAGCATCTCTCTGTAAACACATCACTTTCAAATCCAAATTCTGTCTCCACATATTCATAAACTCATCTTGTCAAAGTCACTTTCCCATTGAGACTGGGCATGTATCCCATTTTGTAGAACATCTTTTCTGAGTATTTCTGATTTTCTTTCTCCAAATAAAGAATCACTCAAGCAGAGGTGGCATTACTTGGTCCCAAGAGCATCTTTCATCAGAGGAGATAAATGTGAGGCACCTAATCTTCCTTGAACCCCTTCTCTAGAGTCTTGAGGAAGTGAAGGGTGGAAGATAAAGAAAGAAGCTTGTTATTTGTGTTTTTAAGAACAACTGGGACTTCACGTTTCAGGAGTGTTGGGTTCAGTGTCCCTTAACGTGAGAAAGACACCATTTGGCTACTTAGCTTCTGGAAAAGAATGTGATGACAAGGGTATCAGAGCTAAAGGCAACAATAGGAAAGATTAATTAGAAAAATCTGTTAGATTTAAGTTTGTTTTTCTGTTGTCAGTATTGTGAAGGAGGGAGAGCCTGAACTTAGTCTTTGAAATTAAATGTGATACTCAAAATAATAGTTGGCATAGATGGGCCCTATGTTAAAGTCACTGCCAAAGCTGAATGAGCAGCTTTATGGAATGAACAAAGCTGGCTTTAAGTCAAGGCAGATTTGTTCCTGTCTCCCAGCAGGTTTCTGGAGGCTTCTTCTGCTTGCTCAGGGAATTAAAACTGATTATTTTACTAGGTTAAGAAAACTCCAACCAATAACTCAGATATTTTGAAAAACAATTGTACACATTATATCCTGTACACAAATATAAATTTATATTTGATTGATTGGCCTTCTCCTCAATTAAATACACCTAATAAGAAGAGAGAAGAATGCACATCTGTGCCAAGGAGTGGAGGAGAGAAGATTGCCTTTCCTTCAAATTATTTTGGCTTTGTTCCAGCGTCTGTGTGCTTAATTTAGCCATATCAGAGTAGCAAATCACCTTTTCAGTCTTTAGATTTTTATTATGAGATTTCTTTTATGATACATAAATAGAGGTTGTGTTGGCAAAGGTCCAGACAGATATTAATAGATGGTGAGGAGCCAATATTTCTTGGGAAACTAAGGCTGCTTTTCTTCAGAGTTTTGAGGTTACCCAAAGGGGCTTTGCTGCTGACAGCCAAATAGCTTCTATAGACATCCTAAGATAAGCAGAAGGTGCACTCATAACAAAGTGATAACCAAAGAGAGGGGGTCAGACACATTATTCAGCATGGCAGATCTATTCCCTTCAGCACATGCATTGCTACTGTTAGAGAAGGCTACAAGATTTTCTTGAGCGTTTATTATCTGTCAACAAATTAATATTAAGCCTACTGTCCACACCTTCCATGGGAAAATGGGAATTAGGTGGAACTGGGTGCTGCTACGGAGGAAAATGGTACTGTGTTCAGGAAATAGAGAAGGTGCCCATGGTAGCAGGAAAGAGGTCTAAAAGTGGTGTATGCATCTCCTAGGTCTTGACTCTTCTCTTCTTTGGGTTTTTACCTGGCTAGCTCTTTGGTCACTCCTAAGCGAATTAGATGGCCTGAAGTCTTTGCCTCCACCATTTGACATGATCAGTTGGTATTGGTATCAGGGGTCATTGAAACTAAGTGTCCTGGGATTTACACCTAACTTCCTGGGCAAGTAACTCTAACTATGAATTTTGGGGCTCAAGTTCCTCAGATGTGATGCAAGAGTTTGGGAATAAACAACTAGCTCTAAGTCTTTATGTTCTGTGGCATTCATTTAAGAATTTGGGATATCCTATTTATAATTAAAGTACAGGTTATGTTCACCATCTCCTGGCTACCTCCTGGCACATTTCCTCAGCCCTTATCTGTGCTGTTTCAGCAGCCTCTGAACTACCTACCTCTTTTTCTCTTCTTCCCCTAAAAGTCTATTCTCAGTGTAGCAGACTGAGAGGTCTCCTGTGCTGCATCCTGTAGTTCTCTCTCTCTTTTTTCCATCTGTATAATGTTCAATAAAGCCTGAGCACTTGATCCAGGTTTATCTCTGATCTCAACTCTTTTCACCCCCACATGATTATTTCCATCAGTCACCTAGTCCTCTCCCTCCTGGCTTCTCCGCTTCTCCACTGATCTCTATGCCTCAGCCATTCCCTTGGTTGGCATACTCTTCCTGTCCTTTTCTCAATATGTTATTCCCCAGACACCTTCATGGTTGACTCCCTCACCTCGACCCCATGATACTTTTCAGTGCTCTCAATCTGCCCTCATTTCCCATAGCACTAACTTTACAGTACATAACTCACATATTGTGGCAGGTTTTTTCTTATTTCCCTCCAGTACAATGTAGTCTAGAGGTGGGCAAGGACCTTCGCCTATGTTCTGTTTTAATTTTTTTCATGACTGTGTTTCATTCCCAGTTCCTAGAAGACTTTCTGGTGTATAGAGATGCCCTGCAAAAAATTTTTGAATGAATTCATGAATCATTGAAACTCTTAATTATTGCTCATCATGATCATAGGTATGAGTGACGCTAATAACCCAACAACTAGAGGCTGCATAAATCAGGGGAGAAAGAGCGTCTGCACAAGGGAGCACTCATAGCATTTTTGCACTCGTAAGACTTTGTATATAAGCAGACGGAGTGTATATAATCTGATACTTGTATCTTACACTTTTTCTCCCACGCAGAGTCCTTCCCCTGTTCTCTAGCATTTGCTATCCCTCCTACCATAGCACCTGTGCCTTTAAAAGCTTTCTCTGCTCTTAGAAGCAGGTGTGAGGCCAGTGTGTGAGCATCAGCCCAAAGTTCCAGGTAGTTAATGCCATTCAGAGTACCTAGGAGCATCCCCAGATGATGAGGAATGGGAGTTGGTGGCCAAACATTACATATTCCTTGCCCTTTGGTTGGGACCATTCTTACCCATGACCACCTGTGTCCCAAAGTTCTGCAGAGGGACTTATCCCCCAATGTCTGGGTGATGATCTGCTCATTAACATTCACTAGTTTGACTTCCATCCCCTCCCTGTATCATTTCCCCATTATCTCACTCCACTAGGTTTTGTTTTTCTTTTCTTCAGTGATTATTTCTTGAATAAATTGCATTATTGTCTCATGGACTCCTTTTGAGGAAACCTAAACACTGGCAAACATGTGACAAGGGCTCACCTTATCCCTCATGTATGGTGCAGGGCCCCTGTGTGTCAGGTAACTCACTTACCCCATGCAAGTTAAGCTTTAGCTAAGGTTGCGGAGGTTTTCCTGCTCCCATCACTTACTATTCCAGCTTTGAGGGGTGGGTGGGTGTGCAATGGTTAAGAACCCAAACACTGGAGCCAGACAACCTGAGTTCAAGTTCTTCCCACTGCCTATCAGGAGCAGGGTCTTGAACATGTTTTTAAACCTATCTCTTCCTGGATTTCCTCATCTGCAAAAAAGCCTAATAATAGTGGTGTCCCCTGTGTTTGCCCTGGGGATTAAATGAATTCCCAGTATCAAAGCAGTCCAATCAATGCCTACCTAAAGTAAATGTTATATTGTGTTTAATAATTAAAAGCCCTATCTTGCCAAGAAGAGAACTAAAACTCAGCAAGGCCAAATTTACTGCCCAAGGTCATACAGTTAAGACACTCCCAAACTTGAGAGCAGCCTTTTAGATCTCAAGTACAGTGTACTTTTTTTTTTTTACATTTCACTTAATTAAAAAAACTGCTAAAAATAAACTCAAACTTTTATTAAAAAAAACTTGTCAATGAATCCACAAATTCTTAAATCATATTCTGTAATGAAGATTAAAAGATTTTTTGAATAATTACTACCAAGTAATTAGTGGAAAGGCATAAGCAATTAAATATGTAGTACAAGTTAATTTGAAGCAATATTAGCTTTATGTATTTTGATTGCTTTGTACACTTCATAGCAGAAGGTCGTGTATAGGAAATATTTCACTTGGATAATACAACAATCTCTTCATCACTGCAGGACCATAATCCTCAAATATATGAAAGGTTTTGTGTAGGGAAAGCAGTGCCCTTCACAGATTCTCCATGGAGCAGAGGAGGAAAGGATTTAGATTAAATTTTGCTGGAAGGAATTCCACCAGATGTAGGGCAGAGCTTTTTCTGTTTTTATTTTTTTTTCTTTTCAAGCTTTATTGAAGAATAATTGAAAAGAGCAATTGCCTATATTTGAAGTGTATAATGTAATAATTTGAAACACAAATATTTCATTAAAGAGTACCACAATGAAGTTAAACACACAACAATTTCCATGCATGCTTATCATTATGTGTGGGAGTAGGTGGGAAGGACGCTTAAGATCTAACCTTTCAACAACTGTCAAACACTACAGTATTATTAATCATAGTTATTATGCTATGTATTAAGTCCCTAGAACACATTAATTTTATAACTGAAAGTGCGTATCCTTTGATAAACTTTTCCCCAAACCCCAGTCCTTGGCAGCCATCTTTCTATTTTCTAATAGTTTGACTTTCTGAGATACCACATGTAAGTGAGATCATGCAGTGTCTGTCTATCTCCAAGTTATTTCACTCAGCGTAATGGACTCCGGGTTCATTCATTTTGTCATATATGGCAGGATCCCCACCCCAAGCCATCACTGCACCTCATGCAGTGGGTGAAATGCAGTCTTTTGCATGCAAGGCAAGTGCTCCACCACTCATCTATCTCAACAGCCCCTCCTTCTTTTTATGGCTGATTTAAACCATATTTTCCTTATCCATTCATCCATTGGTGGGCATGTAGGTTGTTTCCATATCTTTAGTATTCCGAATAACACTGTAATAACCTGGCATGCAGATATCTCTTTGAGATTCTGACTTCATTCCCTTTGGGTATATATTCCATAATAGAATTGCTGGATCATGTTAGTTCTAATTTAATTTTTTTCAAGGAAACGTCATATTATTTTTCATACTGTTGGTACCAATTTTCATTTATATTTCTAGGATACTGGCTTCCCTTTCTCCAAACCCTTACCAATTTTTATAATTTCTTGTCTTTTTGATAACAGTCCACCTAGTAAGTGTGAGATGATACTTCCTTGTGCTTTTGATTTGCTTTTATTTCTAGATGATTACCGGTGTTCATGTATCTATTCACATTTGTATATATTCTTTGGAGAAATATTGATTTTGATCTTTGCCCATTTTTAAATGGATTTATTAGATTTTTGTTTATTTGTTGCTATTGAGTTGTAGGGATTCCTTATGTATTTTGAAGATTAACTTCTTGTCAGATATACATTTTCTTCCATTCTGTAAATTGCCTTTTTGTTTTATCCATTGCTTCCTTTGCTGTGCAGAACTTTTTTAGATTGATGTGGTCCCATTTGTTTATTTTTTCTTTTGTAGCCTGCACTTTTGGTGCCATGATCCATGTTGAGGAGCTTTTATCCCATTTTCCTTTAGGAGTTTTATACTTTCAAGTCTTACACTTAAGTTTTTAATCCATTTGAGTTATGTTTTTGTATATGGTATATGCTGAGGGTACAATTTCATTTTTTTGAAAGCATCAGGATTTCCAATATTATTTATTGATGAAAGTATTGTTTTCCCATTGTATATTTTTGGCAACTTTCTCAAAGATTACCTGCGTTTGACAGATATAGACAATCTCAGAGATTGTCTATATCTGGTTTTATTTCTGGTCTCTATTCTGTTTAATTGGGCTATTTGTGTCTGTGAGATTTTCTGAAAAAAATGCAGAGTCAGAATTGAAATTAACTTGAGGTGGGTTTGCATTACACTTCAGCAAAAGTATTTCCTTATCCAAAATATTTTTCATAATTGGCTATCTGGGGGGCCTACATTCTTGCCACTGGAGATTCATTCTTTTGGTGAGTGTAGTTCAAATGTTTCATCTATAAAATAGCCACTGGGCTGTGTGCTAGCTGAGATTTGGCTTTTCCCAAAGACAGTTACAAAATGTAAACATTACTGAGAAGGTTGCATGTTATGCTATTGTCAATGAGGTATTTCAGTGGGGATTAGTTTGAAAGATCTCTTTTGAATTATGAGAGCTGCCTGAAAACACAGTCCTGAGACAATAATAAACAGCATTCTGGTTTGGGGCAGGGAGATGGAGGAAAGTGAGGCTGTCATACTTGTCTTTGCTGAAGGAGGGCATTTGACATTTGTTGGGCAGATGCCTTATCATGGGCATTGTGTGGCTTACTTCTTAGGGGAGACCCTCTGCAATCACAGTGGGTATTTCTGAGGCTCCTGGTTGGATTTCAATGAACGATAGTGTTTAGTATAGTAACTATTTTCACTATTTTGAGGTTGGAGAGAAACCCACAACATGAAGAGAAAGAAATTCTTCCAGTGCCACATATAATTACCAACCTGTGTGCAGAAATTCTTCACAGAAGTGAAGAAGTTGTTATGATTGACAAAGTTGCCCAGTTTCTTTTGAACATATGACACAAATTGTGGAACAATGGTTTGTGTACAGATATATCCTTGGTTAAGAAAGAAATACCCTTGTTTGAAGATTTTTTCAATTTTATTTATCATATGAACCTTTTTAAAAGTCTGTGTTATCTTCATTGAAATTGCACACTAGCAAATGTGGCAGAAACAGGAAAGTTGTTACCTTTTTACCAAATGCACCTTTATGCTCATTTCCACTCGCTTTTTGGAGTCATTCTTTTTTAAATCAAATATCTATTCTGTGCCTCTTAGCCTACTTGAACACATCTTTACTTTGCCTCTTGTGAGTTAAAAGTATCACATGCATTTAGCATTTATTCAAATTACCATTAGCAGCAGCATTTCCTCCTTATGCCAAAAAATGGATAGCTTCTATTCTGATGAAAAAAGATATGATCGTTTAGCAAATACCCAATAAAACTCACTTCTGATAGACACAAGTTACCACAAATATCAATTAAAAATATTTAAGGCATAAGGACCCTTGTCTTCAATTAGGGTTTTAATTGCTTCTTATTTGATGACTTTTTTTTAACCTTCATTATTGCAGCAAAGTCCACATTTTCTATAACATCTTCCTCATATAATCTACTTTGTTTCTTTTTACAGGCTAGATCCTGTTAAGATTGAGAACTGGAAACAACCACTTTATAGCAGTATGACTTTGGCCAAATTATGTGACCTTTCTGACCTCAGTTTCTTCCTCTATAAAATGAGGATGAACATTTGTTCCACACTAGCTTGCTGTTAGGACGTATGAACTAAATGCATTCATATACAGAAGGTGATTGTTACAGCTCTGGGCACAGGTCCTGAGCTCAGTAAGGAATGATTATAATACTACCCCAGATAGATTTTGAAAGCTCTCAGAGTTTTGCATTCTTGCTACTCCCCACTCCAAATCTGACATCTCAGCTGACCCTTCCATTGTGAACATTTTAGGTGCTCCATTCAAGGTCCTAGCTCAACCATTTCACTTGAAATCCCCTCTTTGGGTTCAATCCCAGTTTTGCTATTGCAAATCAGAGAAGAGAAGCTGAAGAAATGCTCCCTTTACCATTTGGCCATGGCAACAAGTTGTTCCTTGAGAGGCCTTATATTCCTTTCTAGTCTCAATAGAAAATCCGTAGTTTACAACCTCTTTTCTCCCCTTTTTCCAGATGGGTTAGTTTTAACTATTTGGCTGAATCTTCTTTAGTTTTTGAAAGAAGTAAATTGTTTTAGAATATAACCCTTTTTATATTTTAATGTGCTCCTGATCTCTGCCTCTCCTGTCTATGAGAAGAAGTAAGAAATAAGCAAAGGTTTTCAAGTAGACAGGGTTGGTTGAAGAAATCCAATGTGAATATTCCCTCACAGTGGACAAGACTGAGACCTTCTGCTTTTGTACGCTGTACTGGTCCCTGACTTGCTCAGTGCTATCTCATGTTTGGACCTTCACTTCCAGGTACAGCTGGCTGGTTCCACCAGACCCCATAGTCAGTATAACCTTCTGCTTGACTTAATGCTCTGTGGTCGCCCTCTTGAAATTCTCAATCAGTTCTAAGCTAGGACCTCTGCATTCTCATTTTGGTCCGAGTCCATACTTACGTAACCACCCCTGCATTCAGGGCCCCTTTGTTTTGCCTTGGCCACCATCTGCAGCCCCCACTTGATCATCTACCACTACTGTGACACACAGTGGCAGCTGATGATCAAGTGGTGCATTCCACCAGGACAATGCTGAGAACAGACTTAAATTCACCTTTACTGGAAAGTTTAGTAAGAAAGCAAGAGGGTCCTCAGTGCTCTTATTTATATATTTACACTGCTTTCTTCTCTTCTTAACCTTATAACATAAAAATGGGAATAAGTGATAAAGCACAAAAGAATGATTATTCACTCTAGCTTTCCTGTTGCAGTTGATTTAAGCAGACAACAAGGCTCTTGATAGGCTTCGTTGTTAAGGAGGAATGTGTGAGATGAGCATCCACGTTTAGGTAAATGAACAGAACTTATCATCCCTCCAGGCTCCAAATGCCTCTTGTTTTAAGTATGGCATTTATTATGAAATAGGCACACTATTTCATCTGCCAGATGCATACTAAAGGCACCTTATTTCTGTCTCACTAGGTTAACACTCCCTGATCAGAAGCCTGATGCTTAATAACTCAGGTATCGTGAGCTCATGGTCTTCTGAAATCCTTTAACAGAGAACCCGCTGATCTAAAAAGCGGAAGTGCTGCAACTAGCTGAGTTTGTGAACTGGAAAATTACAAAGAAACGGAAACGTGGAGTGGATAAACACCTGATAAAATAGATCACAGTAATTTGTTTCATCAATAAAGCCCTGTAAACCAGCTCTGCAGGAACTGGGAGAGCATGCGCCTCACCTGTTAGGAGGAGGCAAAGGTTAAAGGTACGAACTTGCTATCTGGGGAGATTTGAGGTCACAGGGATAGGGTAGGATAGCCATATTCCAACTAATGATAAGTTAAAAATTAATTTAAAATCAAATACATATTTTTCTTTAAATTATCTTTATGTTACAAAGGGAAAATTTGGGGTGGGGGTGGGGGTGGTGCTGCTATGATTCTGTGTTAAACCTTCATGGTGAACTCTGAGTTGGCGCTCTATGGATGAGAATTATGTTTTGTTCATCAACTCTGAATTATTAAGGATTACCTCTTTTCTATTTGAGTGTTGGTGTTGATTGTGTTTTATTACTTTTTAATCCTATAAAGATTGCAATATCATATATAGTTGGCATAGGTTTCTTTCTTCAAATCCACCTGCCCAGGTGGTTTGTTTGTAAAACACAAATCTGATTGAATTGCTTAGTAGTTGGAAACCTATCAACTCCTTTGCATTGCTTTTAAAATAAGGCTAGAATCCTGGACCTGCTGGCATTATTCTATGAAATCAGGTCTCTGCCTACATGCCCAAATTCTTGTCCATCACTATTTTGCTTGCTCCTGAGGGATTCATGTGAAGAAAAATATATATATATATATATCTTTTTTCTCAATGCTAAAACTCTCTTTCCCATGGTGTTGTGATTAGAGCCCATGTCAGCTGTGTTCACTTTTTATATCATATGACCTAGCCCCATGCCTGGCACATAGTAGACACTCATCAAAATATGTTAAAATAATGTTGTACAACAAAGAAACTTGTGTGCTATTACTATGAGCTGAAATTAAATCATTATATAGATGGTAATAGCAAACCATATTAGATTAAAAGAGAAAAAATGTGGGTCTATGCAAGAAATTCAGCCTTGTAGTAAAGGAGGTTCATTTTCAGAGAGGCCATAAGAGGCTAGGAAAAGGAAGGTGGGAAAGAAGTAATGGAAGAATAGATAAATCACAAATCACAGTGAGGTGGAGGGAATAGTCCCCAAGTTACACAGCACAACAGGGCAACTACAGTCTACAATGATTAATTTTACATTTCAAAATAACTAAAGAAGAAGAGTTTGACAGTTCTCAATATGTAAAAGTGTTAATAGTTGAAGAGATGAAAATGCTAGCTACCTGATTTGATCTTACACATTAATCAAACTGTAATACTGTATGTACCCCATAAATATGTAAAATATTAGACATCAATTAAAGATTAACATTTTAAACATCCATTTTTCTCCATTTTTTCTGGCTAACTAGATAACTTTGTAAAAGCAGTCATATAAAATGTTTAATTTGTGAAATATTTTTATTTATAAAACATCATTTATAAAGGTAATACATGAAAATATCTATTTGTAAATGTTTTCAGATAGGCTCCAAATCCTTTTTGTCTACTTCTCCTAATCTACAAAGGAAATTACTATTTTTTTTAAGAGAGGAGGACAGTGAGAGAGAGACACACAGAGAGAGAGTCAATTTTTATTGAGTTTTTCACATGGCTTTCATTGCTCTGACACTGTTATGTGCATGGGTGCTGGGGTTTGAACCCCTGTACTTGGGAATGCAAGGCAAGCACCGTAACCGCAGAGCCATTGCTCCAGCCCTGGAAACAACTGTTAAGTTTTAGTGTATCTTTCTGGATATTTTCTACATATGTAGTAGCCCTACACAGTGACTCACAGACACTACACTTCTGTTGGAACCTCTCCAGTCCTGCTCCTGCGCAGGATGGCTGTTGGCTCAGTCTGAAGAGCAGGGGTGAGTGGCATTGGTGGGGGGCATGTTTGAGGAGGGTTCAGGTGCCAGCATTCTGGGTCTGGGTAGTATGGATAATACACAGGTCAGTGGTCAAGGTGTGTACAGCTGTCTTGTGGCTTTACAAAGCACTGGACACTGAGGAGCTAGTCACTCTCAATCAATCTAATAAAGAAACCATCGGAAGAAATTGACGCCCTCATTCTCTCATTCTGGGTCAGCCACACTTAGCTGGAGATGTCCACATCTTGTGAAAGAATCACACAGAGCTAGGCGTGGTGGTGCACGCCTATAATCCCAACTGCTTGGGAGGCTGAGGCATAGGATCACAAGTTCAAAGTCAGCCTCAACAACTTAGTGAGGCCCTAATCAACTTCGTGAGGCACTGTCTCAAAATAAAAAATAAAAAGGACTGGGAATGTGGCTAAGCAGTGAAGCACCTATGGGTTCAATCCCTAGTACCAAAAAATAAAAAAAAAATCTCACGATATTTTTACTTTTCTAATTTATTATTTTTGTATATTAGGCCTTCCTCTCACTACTATGCTACTTACTCACCAGTATGAGATTAAGTTACCTAATTTCTCTATGCCTTGGTTTCCTTGTTTGTAAAATGCAGTAGGTAATAGCACTTACTTCATAGAATTATTACATTAAGTAAACAATACATATAAAGGGTTAGGTCACAGAGATAGAACAGAATAAATTTGCAGATTATTTTCATTCATCCTTGTTTAGGCCTCTATTTGTACATAGAATCTTATTATAGGATATGCTCTCTGGAGCTACCCCATAGGCTTAAAATTATAAGACTTCTCCAGTATTGAATTCTAATTATCATAGATTGAAGTAGAGACAAGCAGGCATTAAAATGGTATTCAGAAGCCCAATATCCAACCAAAACTTAATTAACAAGAATGATAAATCCAAAGAAAGAATTTGTCCAACAAAATGGAGATGATTTCTTTTGGAAGCATTGTAGAGTTTCACTCGACAGTGTACCAAACACAGGCTCCCAGTTGTTGGAAGCACAATGTATCTGCCTCTCTGGAATTTGCTCCCTCTGGTTGTTTGGTGGGGCACTGAAGGACAATTTATTTAAGTTACCTGATTTCTCTATGCCTTGGTTACCTTGTTTTGAAATGCAGTTAATAATATCATTTGCTTTATAGAATTATTATTAAATAAATTAATAATTATTATTATTAAATAAGTCTCCTGGTGGTGAGGCTCCCATACTAGACAATGATAGTATATATACTGGGTTTTTATGGGGGGGAGGATAAAACAGAAATTGATTTTTGGTGAAGAGAATTGTTCTGAGAAGAAGACTTGTAAGGAAATGTCTGAAGGAGATGAGGGAGCAAGTAGCAGGGAGAGATTTTGGAAGAATTCCCAATGGAGGGACCAAATGGTGCATAAACCCTGCACTAGGTGTGTTCCAGGCAAAGCCAGGAGGTGGAGGTGGCTGCAGCAGAGTGAGGAAGAGAGAATGCAGAAAGCAGACAGGCTGATCAGGTGGGGTCAGAACTACCTGGAAAGACCCTGGCTTTTTTTTTTTTTTTTTTTTTTGAGAAATTTGAGGAGAGGAGGAACACAATGTAAGGGTTTAAGAGGATCTGTCTGGCTACTGTGCAGAGGCAGGAGGGCCAGGCACAGGGAAGAGGCTATATAGCAAAGCAAAAATGATACGTGGGTTATTCAAGTAAATAATAGTTTTAAAATTGTTTTCATTTCAAATTCTTTTCTCTATTCATATCACATGTGCTTTATTATTAGGAATCAACATCCAGATTGTAATCACTAAGACATATCCATGAGATCATGTAACAAGTGTGACTTTTACAAACTCAGTGCTTAGGCATGCAATATGTAGTTTATTCTTTTATATATCCGAACTTAATTTTTCCTAGGGAATCCTTAGTTCCAGTTAGAGATAAAGGTAATCATGCAGCTTTTTCAGGGATTTTTTTCATTCAATTTGGGGATTTCTTCTGCTTCAGCTCATGGTGGTCATTACATGCTGCTCCCTTTTACCTCTGCGCTGGCATTAGCTTGGGTGTGCTTGGTTGTTATTGTTGTTTCAGTACAGTATCAATGAAACAGATGGCATTCTAGCTGGAATTTGGATACTGGTCCCCTGTATAATGGAGTTCCCAAATCTCTCAAATGTTCCTTCATCCTATCTGTCTCCATGACACGTTAGCCATACTTCTAGGTGGAAAGCAACAAGTAACCTCACTATCTTGATTTTGCTGGAAGAGTTTGTTACCCTTTGGTTGTGGAATCTCTAACGAAGCTGGCAGAGAAAGGAAGAAGACTTCCATTTGCTTCTTTGTGTCTTCTGTGTCAATTGCTGTTGTGGGGATCTTGGTTCTGGGTTCTTCCAAGGATCCATTCTCAAAAGTCTCTGAGATTTTTCTCTGAATATTGTTATCTTTGCCATGGGCTTCAAGGCTGTGTGTGTGTGTGTGTGTGTGTGTGTGTGTGTGTGTTTGTGTGTTTGTGTGTGGCATAACAGCATATCTATGAATTGAATGAATGTTGCTGAGCAATTAAAAACATAATGGTTCACTGAAACAGTATGATAAACTCAAATCATACAGTATATTGATATATTGTATATTTTATAGATAAATCTATAAGATAGAAAGCAGATCAATATTTATTTGAGAATGGGGAATAAAGGAGTATTTATAAAAAGGCTATGAGATGGGGCTGAAGTGGTAGTGCAGAGGTTCCAGTGCTTGCCTGGCTTGCGTGAGGATGCAAGTTTGAACCCCAGCACCAAGTACACAACAAAGTCTCAGAGCAATGAAAGCCACATGAAAAACTAAATAAAATTGATTCTCTCTTTTTCTGTCACTGTCCCTCTCTCTTTAAAATAATTTTAAAAAAGTCATGAGAAAGTTTTTGGGGTAAAAATGTGTTCTTTATTATATTGCAATGATAGTTTCACAGTTGTCTTACATATGTCAAAACATATCAAATTGTATATTTTAAATATATTCAGTATACACATATTAATTATA
This sequence comes from Aplodontia rufa, assembly GCA_004027875.1. Lineage (NCBI taxonomy): Eukaryota > Metazoa > Chordata > Mammalia > Rodentia > Aplodontiidae > Aplodontia > Aplodontia rufa. The sequence continues at coordinate 17,022 of PVKS010012826.1, forward strand.
ACTCAATCAAGCTGTTAAAATTTAAAACTTTAGAAATAGCTTCTTGGGCAGGTTCTCATTCTAAGTGGTAATCGAAGTGGCTGAAGTCATGTTACTTGATGTCTATATGTTGTAGCCCTAGTTCATCTGTAATCAACTCTATGGGGAGAAAAACTCTTTTATCTTCCAGTTTTACATTGACCTTCCTTTAGGTCTATGATATGAAGTCACAGAAGAATGTGGTTTACATTTGCAAGTTGAGCAGTCTGGGTCATGAGGGCAGAGATAGGAAAATAAACAGCCTGCCTGAATTTGCTGCTGAGAGCTACCACCCGGGACATGTAGCCCTTATTTTTCTGGAGGTTGTTCCCCTGAGTCTCAGATGTAGCCTCTTGGTTATGAGTAGGACAATTATCCATTCCACTGGACACCAAGATTCTCAGCTAGCTCTAGGGCCAGGGTCTTCATTGCTAGGGCTCAGTGTGGTGCACTTTCACCATCTGTGAGGGCTGATTCAGCGAAGCTATCAGCAAGCTATTCATGATTATATTGCTGATGGCAGGATTGCATGGAGGGCAGTTCCAGCCCCAACCTGCATGTCAGAAATCTCCTCCATGCTGGTGGAGTCGTAGGCTCTGCTGTAGGTGAGGAGATAGGTGCAGGAATTCATCCTGCATCTTCCTGACCAGTGTTGAATGGACTTGTCTATCTTTGAGCACTGCTCTTGCGCTTCCACCTTCTTGTAGATAAACTCTGGAGGGTCTTCCAGTAGTCCATCCTGACAACCTTGGAGGCCACTCCCTTATTGATTCAGGTGGCCCAGTAGAATCTTCCACTCTCTCTTCCATAGAGGTTGGTATCAAGAGCTTGTAACATGGGTTTAACAGGATCATTCTTGTAGGTTTCAGGTAGAACTCTGGATTCTGAATTGGAAGGATAAAACCTTCTAAGGATGGTATCATCTTGATACTAATCCACTAATTCTTCAGGATTAAATCTTGGGTCACCTCAACATAATCCCTACCCTAAAACTCACAAATAGAGGCATTTTATTGAAATGAACTTCTAATCACCAAGAAATGTTTTCCTAAAAGTTGGTCATGGCCTACAAAAGCATCTTGGTTGTTTGGAATGTTAAGTGGAAAAGGCAGAAATGCTGTAAGGGGTGAAGCAGGAAAGGTTCAAAATCTCTAAATTTTCTAACTGAGATGAGCATCTAGTTTTGGGAGAATTCTAATGTATTTTTTTCTTTTTGGTAAAGTCTTTCACTGCAGTATAATAGACACAGAAAAGTATACTTGGCATGAGCGTGCAGCTTGGTACATTTTCAGGCATAAAGCACAGTCATGTAACTCACACCTAGATTAGGAAACAACACATTTTCAGCCCTCTAAACTGACCATGTGCACATGCCCCCTTCTAGTCCCTACCTGACCATCCATGTGTCTAAATGCAATCCTGACTTTAAACACTATAGTTAATTTTTCTTGTTTTTGAACTTAATGTAGATAGAATTATACAGCATGCTTACCATTTCTGGCTTCACTTTTCCAATATTATATTTGAGATTCATCTGTGTTGTGAATGGCAACAATTCATTCATTCGCATTGTATCTCATTTCCATTCTGTGAATATACTGCAATTATTCTCAATCAATTCTGTCTTTGTTGGACATTTGAGTTGTTTCCAGGTTTTAGTAATTATTAGGAAAGCTTCTATGAAAATGTTTATGCATGGTTTTTGGTGCACATGTACCATCAAATTGTTTGCTTGATTTCTTGTGTGTTCCCTTTTATGAAGTGCCTGTTAATTTTCCTTTTTATCAGGTTAAGTGTCTATTTTTGACTGAGTAGTATTTGTTATACATTGTGGACATGAGTTCTTTATCAGAAATACAAATTTCAAATAATGTCTCTCATTCTGTAGGTTGACAACTTTCTTTTGGAAATCAAAAGTTTTTTTTAAAATTTTTCTCTCTTGCTTATAGGTTATGTGATTTTGAAGCATTCCCTATCATCTCTAAATTCAAGAGACTTCTACATCTTAATTTTAAAATTTTCTCTTGACCTCATATTATGTATAAACTTTGACAAAGATCTAGTGAAGTTTCAAATCAAAATTTTGTGTCTCCCATCTGCTAGCTTCAAGTGGAAGAGGAATGAACAATGGAGTTGATATAAGTTTACAGGGTACAGGTACTACCTCATGATAATCTCCAAATGTTTTTATTTCTACCTTTCTGTGGCTTGAATGAATGTGCCCCAAAGATCCATGTGTTAAATGCTTCGTCCCCAACTTGATGCTACTGGGAGGTGGTGGAATCTTTAGGAGGTGGGCCTAATGGAAGTTCCTTAGGTCTTTGAAGATGTGCCCTCAAAGAAGATTGTGGTACTCTGGTCTCTTCTTCTCTTTTTTCCATTTCATGGGGTGAGCAATTTGCTCCACCATGTACTCCCTGCATTTACCATCTGAAACTCCCATCAGAGATCCAAAGCAATTGGTTTCCCCAATCTTGGACTGGACCCTCAAAAGCTGTGAGTTAAATATTTTCATGGGTCTGGGAATGTAGCTCAGTAGAAGGGTGTAATGCTTAGCGTGTGCAAGCCCTGTGTGTTCAATCTCTGGCACCAAAAGCAAATAAATAATACTTAATTATCTCAGGAATTAGATTATAGTGACAGATACTAACACACCACCCCTCTAAATCTGTAGCCATTTAAAAAGTGGCTTGAAAATTCTACACTACTGATTAAATGTCTGATTAAAAAAATTAGGTTCCATACAGAATAATAATGGTCCACTTTCAAGTCCTGCTCCACTGGAGCCCTACCTTAGTAAACATCCTACCTGCAAGTTGATACATTTCCCTCCTGCCTAAAAGAAGAAAACCACTGCCATCTTGTCCTCAAAGTAAGCATCTTCAATAGTGTTGATGCTTAATAAACTATTTTTTAAAAGAGCAAAGGTGAACTTGGTGATAATGGCAGAGTATCTATGAAATTTTGCATATTATTTTGAGTATTAATGACTTCATTTTGGCTTTCTGAAAATGGTATATCTTATATCTGTTTTCTCATGAAGCAGCCCAGGGAATCACTGTTGGCTGACAAAATCATACAGAGACTACAGTGAGACAGAATTGACTTTAAAATGAATTCCTGATCAAGTCGTTTCTTTTTGGTGTCCTGTTTTTCTTTTCTAAGAATGGTAATGATGCCTTCAACCTTTCTAGGTTGTTTTGAAGGATATGAACCGGTTGAGTAGCCACTGGCCACATGGGGTATTGAACACTTGAAATATACCTTTGACCAAATTGAGTATTTGAGTTCAAGGACTTGATATAGTTGGTTTCATATTGATTATATGTTAAAATGAAAATATTTGGGGGCCATAGAGATGGCTCAGTGGTAGAGCACTTGCCTGACATGTATGAGAATCCAAGTTTGAACTCAGCATCACATGTACAAATAAGTCTAAGAAAAACAAAAATCAGATGAAATAAATAAATAAAATTGAGTCTCTGTTTCTCTGTTTAAAAATATGATAGTGTTTTGGATATATTAAATTAAATAAAATGCTGTGAAATTTAATTTCACATGCTTTTCCTCTTTTTCCTCCTTTTTCTTTTTTCTTTCTATGTCTTATAATGGACGTATCCATGGTATGAGTTTGCCACTGTCCCACTTATAGTGACAGGAGCTGCCTGTTCCATTTTGTTCAAGCACAAAGAGAAGATGGAAGGTGGAAGATGTAACTTCCTTCATGCTACCATCTCCCGTAGAAAGAGTCCCAATCTCTGGCCCTTTTTTCAGGGACACTTAGGGGAATCAATGGGAGTCCACACTCATTATCCCTTCTGCTTGTTGTTCCGGACCTTCTTGTGGAAGATTTCTTTTCTCTTTTCTACTTTGAGTGCACCCAATGCCTCCAGCCATTTCTAGTTAAATGTGTCCTCAGATATTTCTCTGCCTTTCTAGCACACTGAGAAAATTGTCTCTGGGAGATGGAAAACTGACAAATAGAATATTTGATAGGACCTAGGTCACAAAGTGTTTGCTCCTCTTTGGTGTGGTTGAGAAAAGAATCTCTTACCTCAAAGCTCTCATGAGAGAATAGAGGAAGAAGAGAAATGTAGAAAGCAATGATTTATAATTAAAAAAAATGGTTGTTGCTGCACAGTGATAATTTATAGAGAGTTGATTACATGTCAGGAATAAGCTAGCATTGATTGACAGCCAGATCATATGTCCAGAGCATTCAATACATTATTATTTCATTATCCTTGCAACAAGCCAATGAAACTATGACCAATATTATCCCCGTTTTGTAGATGAGCACCAAGGCTTGAAATCTCTAGCACCCTAGCACCCTCTTCTGTTAAAATTCAAACTTTCATAGTCTGACTCTAGAGTCTACAAATTTGATGATGATGCTCTATATGCACTAAGTAAAGCACCCAGGAGAACACCAGGCACAGAGTAGAGACTTAGCAAATGGTAGATTTTAGTGTTTTGGTCACGTCCTATTAGCACTTTCCAATAAATAAGAAGAAAATATGCATTTTTTTTAAGGAGAGAGGGACAGTGAAAGAGAGAGAGAAAAAGAGAAACGATTTTAGTTTTTCTTTTGACTTTCACTGCTCGTACACTCTGTTGGCTGCGTGGTGCTGGGGTTCGAACCCACATCCTTGCGCATGCGAGGCAACCACTATAACCACTGAGCCACCACTCCAGCCTGCAAATATGCATTTTAAGCCCAGTTCCAAAGCTCATTTTCCTATTCCTTTTATCTTCATGCCAACTGTTGTTCTCTTTTTTACTCTTTTGATGACTTCTTTGTGGACTGGAGGTAGACGGGTAGTGCATAACTTCAATGACATGCCTGTTCCCTCTGGTCAGTATTGGAAGCTGAAAGTATTAATAAAGAGTCCAAGTACATAAGAAACTCACAGGAGAGGAGTGTTGTGGTAGATTAGATTATCTTGAGTAAACACGAGAGGGGAGAATTGTGACAACATGGCCCCCGGCTGTCATTTCTGATTTCCACATTTACTATATTCACATTATTTAGATATTGAATCTGAATCTGTCATCCAAGACTACTCTGACATACTCTTCCCCTTCTTATATTCTATATTTTCCATTAATTTAGCCCATTCCTCTGAAATGTCCCACAATTCCCAGAGATATTGACATTATGCCAGGGAATTAACTCTAGAGACAATCTTCCTTCATCTATCTTTCCTAATGGCTAAGTGTCATGTATTCCCATGGTCTAGTGGGAGTAAAAATGTGTTGGAGAGACAGGGGAATATTTGGAGGCAGCCAACCTTCTCACATCCCCTACTGTATCATATCTACACCTGTGGATCTAAGACTACATTAGCGACAAATAGGTGAAAATCCCCTAACAAAACCCAAATGAGCAGATTTTAAATGTTTTATTTGGGAGGCTACTCATATTTGTGTTCAAAATAGAATCCATTTTCTCTCCATAACAGAGATGATTTGGAAAACAGATATTCTCCTACAGACAGGCCCAGATATTCTTTATTACATGGCATAAACACAAAGCATTGATATTTGTTTGAAATATGCTCTAAAAGGCTCCGAAGGGTAGGGGACGTGTGTGAAAATGGCATGAAATAGGACAAGCTATAATATTCTGAACGTACAGTCTGTCCTTAGCCTTGCTGTTTTGCAAAAAGCACCTAAAATTTATGCCCTTAGATTTGTCACTTTAAAATTGTGAGCTGTGTGTTAGCCCAGCTCTGTAAAATATTGAAGGCATCTCTATAGATGGGAGAGTGGGGGTGGGAATTGTAATGCATCACAATCAAAAGCATCTTACAGACTTTATAAATTCTGTGGAGATTTTATCCCACTTCATTTGTGAATTTCCGAAGCTTTGCATATTATCTTCTTTTTTTCCTCTTAGATATTTAAGGAGGACAACAAATTATATTGTTATTCTGTCCCGTGCAGCAGCAGACTGTCAATGAACAAGCTGTAAGTAAATGTAATACCCTCAATAAATAAGTGTGGATAAATCACGTCACAAAACAAGGTTAGGACCAGAAGTCATGGGTGGCCAAAGACTCAGAGCAAACTAAGCTAACAAGCAAAACACATGGGGTTTGAAGTCCCTGTGTTCCCTCTCAGGGCATTGCTATTATAGCTAGCTTTATTCTGAAGCTCTGTAGGTTTTACAATTTCATCTTCACAAGTTATAATCATCTTAAAGGGAAAAATAGCATTAAATAATGGAAAGGGAAAATGCTTCTGGGCCTCATTTAAGCAAGTATTGATGTTATTCTATGTTGTGTGCATGCACAATTATGCAACAACGAATCCCACCATTGTGTACCATTATAATAGACCAATAAAAAATGTGGGAAAACAGTATTGATGCTATTCACTGATGGAACATAGCAGTGAAATAGGATGCTGAAACAGGGGAATCCAAATTAAAGCACATCTTAATTTTAATTTTTCCAGAGATATAACATCCCAGGTAGCCTTTTAATTTTGCTTTCTTTTCCATGAGCTCAAACCAAGAGGTCTTTAGTGTTTGCTTGGGGAGCACAGCTAGTCCTTGTGTCCCTTAGCAATAAACTTAAAATGAACTTGATTAAATCACACATGATTATATTATCTCTTTTAACTATGTCAAGTGACCCTTGAGATTTGGTTTATGATCTTTCTGGAATGTGAGTAAACTGAATCTATTGGATAGCAGAGGAAGCTAATTGAAGGGGGTGGAGTCCATTCCTTCAAAGCCTATCTAATTAGCATATGTGTTTTTCAAAATGGCGTGCCTTACACAATGTAGTGCTTCTTGCAGTGTTCTCCTCCCTGTTTCAAAATATATATGGTGCTGAACCCTAGGTCCGTGTTAGAACTGAGGCTAAATGCCACCTAACATTCTTGGATGAAGGAAGAACATTCAAGTACTTTTCAATTAGGTTTCTATTCAGCTATCCCTTATTGGGACCATTTTGTGTTCTCTCCTGCTCCTTGGCATTGCACTATTATTGAAGATTTGACACTTATGTAAAGAATCTCCATTTGTGCCTAGCCTTCTGCTGACAAGTCATGGAAACATTGTTCTCAGAGGGCAGCAATCTAGTAGGGCAAGGAAGGGCATCCTCTTCAAACCATTGTGTTATAAAACTGATGTCCAGGTGTGAAGCGCAAGACCTGAATGTAGAATCATTCCTGAGTTCCTAGTGTGGTTGAGGCACCCTGAACACGTATGTATCTCAAGTAAATATTTGTAAAACCGAAGGGCCACAAAGTCAGTATTCACAATCTGTCCAATTTTCAACAGAACATCAGTCTTGTTTAATAAATGTGTATGCTGTTAACTCAGTGGATATGGGCACCAGCAGTAAGAACTTGCTGATAATGGCAATAAATGGTACTCTGTGCCAATAATATATTATTCCAAGCCTGCTAAACAAGGAGAGGTTCTTATTGGGGCAGAAGTTGTCCTTGGCCCCAGTTAGAGACACTGAGTAGGAGCACCTGGCATGGAAGAAGGGCTAGAAGAAGAGAAAGAACATCCATGGTCAACTTCACATATGAATTTGACTCTGATTTCCTCGCCTTCTTTCTTTTTCATGTTTTCACCTTCTGGAAATGTATTAAACAGAATACATGGGAGAGATGATGGAGAAAGAATCTGTATTACAAAACAGTGATTCTTTTAAAACCCACAACATCTTAGAAAACATGCACCATTATAAAATGCTGCTGCATTTTCCCGCTAAAGATTGCCAGGAACTTGGGGCTAGAAAGGTGGCTAAGCAGCTGGAGTGACTTCCTGATATGACTGAGAACTGGGTTCAAACCCTTGCACCACATGTACAACTAAGTGTCAGAGTAACAAAGACCAGATGGAAAAATGAATAAAATTGATTCTCTCTCATACCTTCACTCTTTCCGTCTTTCAAAAAAAAAAAAAAAAGATTGCCAGGAACTTAATAGAGTTGGGGGAAATCAGAAGTTGATTGTTAGAAGTCCACAAATCTGTGTGTACTAGTGTTCTTCAGCACCAAGAATACAATCTCTATACCCTGTAATGTGGGTGAAAGTCAAGAAATATTTTGACTTTCAAAATGGCCTCTGTTTTTAAAACCAGTTCTGTAAATTGCTGGTGAGAGCAAAATTAGTGCAATTTGTTTGGAACGCTTTGGCAGTATCTACTAAAGTCAGGACAGATATCTATTCCTTATGATTCAGAAACTCCCCTCACCAGCAATGAACATGCCACTTTACAAAAGGATGCATTCAAGAATATCCAGGGTTATGTGCCCAATGACCACGGAGAGTAAATTAATAGTATAAATTCTCACAATGGGATGCTAGATGCCAACAACAGTGAACAAAGTACAGTTATGTGTAATAACATGAATTTCATTAATAAAATGTTGATAAAAAGTCAGGTACAATGAAGTACACACTGAATATAACTTTAAAACAACAAGAAGGAGTTGTTTGTAAATGTCAGGGTAATTATTACCTTCAGGGAGGTAGTAGTTAGAAATGAACACAGGGGTTTCTGAGGAATCATCGTTTTGTTCTTGAAGTGGGTGCTAATTACATGGATATTTTCATTTCATGCACATTAATTGAAATATAGACTTATTTGTGCCCTTTTCTGTATATGTTTTACACATCAAAATCATAAAAATGGTGATTAGTTCATGAGGCCACAGTAAGACAACTCATAATTCATAATTCAAAAACAGTCAGTATGAGTAACTTGTCTTTTGTTCTCAATTAGTCAACTGTGTATTTGTCACTAAGATTTACCCAAGTTTAAAGAGAAATTAAAAGTAAGGGTATAATACATGAGCCTTGCTCCAAGTGAGCATAAAGTCTAGTTGTGCACATGAACCAAAAGAACCTATTAGAAAATTTCATAGGATAATAGAGATTTAAAGCACTAATAGATACAGGGAGAAAATTAAGTCAGGAGTACAAATAGATGGAAATAAATCTCACATTCCAGTCCAGGGTTACACTTGCTTTAATTTTATCTCAATTTTGACAACATATTTTGGAAATTTTCCCTGTTCCGTACTCTCATGGTGTTCCAAAAACAATGCTGGGGTCACCTGAATCATGATGTGTTCAATTAGTCATGTGCTAGGCCATTTATCATGCCTCTTTCCATGTGCTCTGTTAAGAGCAGACAGTTCTGCTAATAGCAGTTCCATGGGGCCTAGCTTAGCCTCAGTGAATCTGCTTCAATACATAAGAGGCAGGCGGAAAAAAGGGCTTTATCATGCACTGACATTGTGAACAGACTTTTACAAAAGGGACTCATCTAAGCTATACTTTGAATAACGTTTAGGAAATTAATACACAGTGTAGAGAAAATGATTATTAAGTGAGCAAATGAGAATGTCTCATGCTGTTTCCACATGAGTCTCATTTGATTATCACAATAACTCTATGATACTGGCCATATGATTTCTCTCTCTCTTTTATAAGAGAGAGAGAGAGAGAGAGAGAGAGAATTACTTTATTTAGTTTTTCATATGGCTTCATTGCTCTAAGACTTCGTTATGCTGGGGCTTGAACTCAGATCCTTGCACATGCCAGGCCAACACCATAACCGCTGAGCCACAGCTCCAGCCCATTATGATTTCTCTTTTACTTACCCTCTAATATCCGGAGAGGCTAAGTAGTGTATTTCAACTCACACAGTTAGTGATTGACCAAAATTTGAAGCTAATACTTTTGTCCCTTTAAATGGCTCATTCAGGAAGAAAAAAAAAGTAAAAATGAAAAAGGTAGGTTTAGCACAATATCTCTATCTATTTAAATATCTATATCTATATATCTATTTATATCTATATAGATATAGATGGAGATAGATAAGCTGTATCATTTGGGTCCTTAGAGATCTTTCAGATGGAGGGTTTTTTGGTTTTGTTTTATTTTTTCATTAAGAAAACAGTAGGATATTTTTGTTTTGTTTATAGCAAAGACCAAAATATTTCTCTACAGACATAATCCATTTGACTTTATAAATCTCAGGCAATTGTTAAGGCTTAAAATAGTCTTGCCCATATCTTGAAAGAAGAGGCTTGGGTATATTGTGGATATAAGCAATCAAAATATGGTTCACAAATACAATCTAAGCCCTCAGTGAGAAGAGGGTTGGGGTGTGAGGCCAGAGTGATAACTAATTATGATTGGCATGTAACCAGATACTCTGGCTCTTGCATTACGAAGCTTGTGTTCTACTCCCCTTCCTGTACTCACCTGTGTGCCACATGACTGTTTCCAAGTGCCTGGGTGTTTGTGCTGGGTGTTCAGCTAATGCTCCTAAGCTCTCTTGTGTCTAGCAAATCAGTTTACCCACTTTGAAGTTTTGTTTTGGCTAAGAACCATAAGATGATGAAGCTGGTGGGGATGGAAGGGGGAGAAATATGTAAAACAAGGGAAGTCTTAGAAATTATTTAATTTAATTACCTTTGTAGATGACATGTTTAAGGCCCTATAATGTTATATTAGTTATCTTTGGTTGCCTAACAAAACATTCAAAACTTAGTAGCTCAAAATAATATTTTTTTCTGCTCTTGAGTTTGTAGATCAGATGGGAGATTCTCCCAGCTCTTTTCAGAATTGGGTTCTGGGTTCATCATGCACATGTGGTTGTTTGGTAGGTAAGCAGTGGTAGGCTGGTTGAGGACAGCCTCGTTCGATTGGTTGTATTCTCTAGGAGTGATCCCTCAGCATGATCCCTGGGTGGCTTGATCATAAATCTGGAGGCCATCATTTCTACTGAATTCTATTGGGAAATCAAATTATCAGGCCTGATCAGATTAAAAGGTGGGAGAATAGACCATTCCTTAATGGAAGGAACAGAAAGGACATATTGTCAAGGATGTGAATACAAGGAGGGCTGAGGACTTAGAAAAACTTCTCAATAATTCACCAAATAAGTGAAATGGAGGGATTGGTCTGATACCACTTGGGTCATTAGGGATGAACACAGGACTAGCTCAGTGTTCAAAGCTACAGCTATACTCCCTCCACCATGCTGCCTGGCTCTTTTGTTTGAGATCCTATTCTGTGCAGGCATTTTGGCACAGAGTTGGTGGAGTGTAGAGAGTATTTTACACTTTCACACTACTGGGTTTGATTGTTAAAGTTAAAAAAGAAACAAAGTATTCTTTTATAGAGTGTAGGATATAGAAGTATAATGAGGATGATTAATAATGATATCTGTGGGTTGAAAGTAAAAGAGAAAATGTTTCATTGTTGGAACTCACAGGGGACTGGTAAAGTGACAGAAGAGGGATTTCAGAAGTAGGGAGGCTAAAATAACTTCTCATCTTAAAGAGAGAAGGATCTGCCAGGTGATACTGACTCACTGATCTTGACTTGGCTAGGGCACAGTGTCTTATCCTCAATTTATCTTCTGACTTAGGCTCCATTGGAATAGATCCTCTATCGAAAATGGATGATATAAACAAAAACTGAAATTTCTTCAAAATTGTACAGATGCAGTTTATTCATTGCTTTAGAATTGTGCAAGTGGAGGTACAGGTCTTTGGTGCTGAGAGGGAATATATCTGCGTTAAGCAGATTTATCAGGAGAAGCTGTTGGAATAAAATAGCCTCTGTCAGATGCCCGGCAAAAAGCTGAAGGATCTGAATATACTTCCTGAAAATCTAGAAGTCTTTGGTGATACAATTGAATTTTTTCTTGATATGATTCTCCACTGATGAAAACCTGGTAAACAATTTTTGTTGCTAGCACCTAAATCCGACTACAGAAGATGTTCCTAGTGGCCCTGAATAATCCTCAAAATCCTCTCAGTCTACCTTGAGTCACGTCACTATTTGTGGGATGGTTCCTGTACAACAAAGGGCCTTGCTATTTTAAACTTCTGGATCTCTCTGTCTGGTGGCTTTCTGTGACTGTAGGAGCTTGCTTGGCACCCAGAACTGGCCACAGTTCCTGGGAAATTGACACCCCAGGGATAAGCCTCATCCCCAGAGAACTAGTTATTGGTAGGGTAGATAAACATTTAAACCTTCTTATCTCCCAGTGGGACAAATCTGAAGTGTGTTACATACTCCCTCAAAGGGTCTCCAGAAGAATTGGACATCAGTTTCCCAAAGTGATAACCTGCTCATTAATCACCCTGTAATTACTTCACCCTCTTCCTTTTCTGTCTCTTTGCCCCAGTCTTTTGCTTTGCTTTCTTTGCTTCTAAAGACCACTTCTATATTATACCTCTTGCACCCAAATCTGTCCCAGATCTATAAAGGAGGATAGCAACCTTTTGCAGATTGCCATAGATCATTTAGCTGCCAAATTCAAAAGCTACATCTTATCATTCCACACAAACTGTCTGAGACACTAGATGTGATTAGTCTATTCTTTTCCCCACTTGAGAACTGATGTTTCCTGAGCTATGGAATATGGTTTCTGCTCTTTTTTTTTTAGAACCATTGTTTATTTAGTTTTTCATGTACCTTTCATTTCTCTGACACTTCATTGTGTATGTGGTGCTGGGGTTTGAACCCGCATCCTCACGCATGCCAGGCAATCGCTGTAACCTCTGAGCCACCCGTCCACTCCTGGTCTCTCTTCTTGTCACAAGTTTCTGATGATTCCTCTCTTTAGTCTTTTCTTTGTCACTTGTTCTCTAAATGCAAGTATCCCTCCAAGAATGTGTCCTTCTTTGCATTTCCTTTCTCTTTATATTCTCCCCTGATGATTTTATTCTCCAACTAAATTTTACATTTAAATCTATACAGAAGAATTCCAAAGTTGTCATCCACCTAAGGTCGGATAAGTCTGAGGTCTCTTTCCCTTCCAAACCATAGTGCAAAATTTCTAGCTCACTGCTGTTCAATAGAAATACCTGCAGTAATGGAGGTTCCCAGTCTGTGCTATCAAATGCAGTAGGTAATAGTCCCGTTGTGGCTATTGAGCCTTTGAAATGCAGCTAATGAGTCTGAGACATTGTATTTTTTATTTTAACTTTAAAATTTAAATATCCATATGTGGCTAGCATACCTTAAAGCACAGTTCTTCACTGTCCTAGTTGCTTTGTGGCCATGTCATCTTATAATCTCTCCTTTTTGGTCTTTAATTTTCTCATTGGTAAAACGAGGACAGATCAATTATTTTGCATTCTTCAAATAAAGCTTATATAGAAGCCTCACATGTGAAACAGATAAATGTGCAATAATGACCTAGACAAATTAAATAAAATAGAACAGTAAAGAACAATAAAGAAGATTTTCCCTTAAAAGGTCTGAGTATACTCTGTAAGGCTCTAGTTATTAAGGAGGTAAGGTATTTGAGCTACAAAAGTGAAACAGATTGAAGGAACAAAAGAGACTGGAAACAGATTCATGAACATATGGGAATTTGTTACGTGATGAAGGTAGTATTTCAAGGCAGGAAAGAAAATATAAGTAGCATTAGGACCATTGTGCTATTCTGTTGGCAATGGAAAAGAAAACCTGATTTTAAGTTTACGTAGCAAATTTCATAGTGATTTCATAGATAACTCAAATAAATAAAGATAATAACATATGAAAGAGTTAAATATAAATATGAAAATGTTTTCAGAGCTGTAAGCTGGAGAAACCATTCCTAAAAGTGGGTAAGATAAAGATAACATTTTATCCTAAAATGGGCAAGTAGACCAGTGCAGTCTACTTTCCAGAGATGTTCTCAGACGGTGAGCATGCCAGATCACAACCCCACTGTCCTGGATCTGACATTTTAGTGGGGGAGATGAGCAATCATTTCCTTAGAAGTAGGTGACCAAGAAAGTTCTACTCTACACCTATTGCTCTTGCAAGATTATTGATGGCATCATTTTTCACTCCTAGCAGGGTCCCAGGGAAATGATAAATTATGTGGTCATCACACTTAGAAAAGCATCAGGGCTTGAGGGACTTTAAGTTCCCTTACTCCAACTTTCCCAGAAGCCACTTTACTTCATCTATTTTCAAATATAAAATAATAATTTTACATTTTTGGAAAAAGCATAATACATAAGTCTATTTTCCGAGTAAAATTTAGAAACATAAGAAATAAACTACCCAAAGCTCCTTAAGTCCCTTGTTTGATAAATTCCTTGTTTAAATCCTCCCTTTCTCAGATGTATCCCCTGTCCACATTTTGGTGCTCACTTTTAGATACTTGCACTTACATGTGCACACACATTTATACACATTTTGTTTCTATTTATAATTATTATATATTATTAGCAGCCATAACAAAATATAACATTAAAGCAATATCAGAACTGTATTTGAATTCTGTTATCTCATTTACTTTATCATATGTGTTATAGAAGTTTCAGCATCAGAAAGGTATCTCTTTATTTTCAGTAATTATAGAATTTTCCAAAGCATAGATGATGTGGCAAGCAGGATAATGGGCTCCAAAGATGAATGCCTTCTATTCCTTAGAAGAGGAAAAAAAATCAGATGAGATTAATGACCTTGGGACCTTAAAGTGGGGCCACTATCCTTAATTATCCATGTAGACCTAATCTAATCACATGAATTTTTAAAAGTAGAATAATGAGGAAAGCAGGTGGTCAGAGAACCCAACGCAACCATTGCTGACTTTAAAGATGGAGGAAGAGGCTCCAAGTCAAGGACTGTAGTAGCCTCTCATGAAACTGGGGACAGTTTTGAGCTTATAGCCATCAGGAAAAGACCCCAATTTGCATCCTAAAGGAAACTACCAACAATTGAAAGCACAGGAAACTCACTCTCCCCAAAAAACTCTAAAAGGGAACACTTGCTGACATTTCGGTTTGGCTTTATGAGACCAATCATCTACAGAAGTATAAGGTAATAAATTTGTGTTGTTTTGAATCTGTACATTGTAGGTAATTTTATGGAAACAACAGAAAACAAATACAGATGGTAAGTCATAATATATACTTTCTATTGATAGACAATTTTCCCAATTTACCACTATAACAATGCTGCAAATGAACCTTCTCCTATGTTCATCTTTAGGTATATTTGCAAGTAATTGGATAGAATGCATTTTCCCCAAATGGAATTTTTATGTCAAAGAATATGAATAGTTTTGAATTTTTCTAGAGATTATCAAATTTCTCATGAATGTCAAAACCAATTTGCATTCCCATGAGTGCATGAGAGAATTTTACAGGGAACCCCCATACATTCCACCTAGTTCCTACCACTACCACTTCTCTGTATTTGCTTTATCACTTTTCTAATCATTCACATTCTACACACACATTAATTTATTTTTATACATTGCAAAGTGAATTACAGACTTTAGTATATCCATGTTGTGTCTCACCTTCCTCAACACTGGGTATTATCATTCTTGTTCATTTTTGCTGGTATGTGTGGGTGACATGTTTTCTTCATATTCCTTCTTATATTTCCTTGACAACTGGTGAGATTGAACATTTTTTTCATATTGTTACTGCCCCTTAGTGAAAATTTGTAAATTGTTCTTATCAAACTCATCATGTCCTACTCTGTTAACTGCTTTTAATTTCCTTTTCATGTGATGCAAATCAGCAGCAAATCCTCTCTTGCCATAGGGTTGAAAATTAAGCTCCTGTTTGAATCTTCCTTCACTCTCAACCCCTATGGCTAGTCCATCGTCACACATTGCCTTCTTCTCTAGCTCCTCTGTTGTTGTCCTTATGTGGATTCACCTTTTATTCTCCTTGTCCCTAGTCATCATCTGCTACCAAAGTCCCCCTAAAAGAAAATACTGATACCACTGATGCTGTGATAAAAAACCCCAACAGTGATTACCCATGGTAAACAGAGATATAAAATTTCTTAGATTGTCCTTGAGACCATTTCTGGTTTGACACCAGCACCTTTCTCCATGCCATCCTTTAGTTTTCTCCCTTTTAGAAATGCTGCTAGGTACTCTCACAATTTCTTTGGCCTCCACTTCTGTTATTTCCTTATTCATGAATGTCCACTATTTATGTTTATAACACTCAAAATCTTTGTGTTTTCAAAGAACATTTCAACATTTCTCCCCATATAGGAAACATTTTCTCTCCCATCAACCTTTATTATTGAAACTTTCTGACATGTAGAAAATTTAAGAGAATTTTACAGGAAATCTCCATATATCCTGCCTACTTCCTACCACTACCACTTCACTGTATTTTGTTTATCACTTTTCTAATCACTCACTTTCTACACACAGATTAATCAATTTTTACACATTGCAAAGTGAATTACAGACTTTAGTACATTTCTCTGTAAATATTGCAGTTGCATATCATTAGCCAATATTTATAATTTTGTTTGAGGGAAGATTTGCATGCAATGAGGCAAACACATATAAAGTATAGCTTGGAATGAATTTGACAGATGCATACACCTGTGTAACCCAAATGATTACCAAGAGGGAAAATAGAAATTATCAAATTGCCCTTCCTCCTAAATGTCCACATCCCAGAGTCCACCCCTGTTTCAATTTTGCCCATTATGGTACATCATCATATATACACTTTTGAGTCAGTTTTTCCTTTGCTCATGAAAGTGCTTTGTCACATGATTTCATTCAGAAATAATAAGCTTTCGTGTTTATTCCTCCTGTCTGTCTAATTCTACTAGGTGAAGCTGTGCCATGTGCACCTCTGAATGCACAGCTATGCTCTCTTATATGTAATAAGGGTTCAATATACCTTTTCTGAAGTAGGAGGCACCATCCCCCAAAGAATCTGAAATATCAGAAGAAAACATACTTTTGGTGTTGAGCTGTTTTGGATTAAAGTTGAAGGAAGAATAAATGTTTCTAAGTTTCTACACTGGGGAGATATGTAACAAATATCTACATTTTTTAGTTGCTTCTTCTCTTTTTGCAAAAGAGGGAACTAGGTATGCTCCTGGTATCCATTTATAAAGTGGAATGACAATTCCTATTTGTAACCTGGCAAAGCTCCTTAAATTCTTTGGAATCTATGGTAACAACAATAGTATAGAATGTTCACTGGACCAGTATCATAAATAGAAATTTTGAGTTAAGACCAGGGTAGAAAGAAAACAATAAAACAGTCCTCAATAATTGCTCAACCATAAAGAATCACATCTGCATTTCTTACAATTGGCATGGGGAATTTTCATAATAGTAATTCAGTGCTAAACTTGTTTGTGAGGATTGGTTTTGTGCATAGTAAAGTGCTAGGAGATTTAGAACATAGAGAAATAGCAAATGGTTCTTGCTTTCATCTTCCTGGAGATTAGGATCTCATGGGGTGAAAAGTTATTGAAGAGAACAAAGTACCATATTGGGGTCAGCCTGGTGATCTACCAGGACAAATTTAGCTTTGAAAAGCTGCCAGTTCAGAGTATGTGAGTTCTTTCTTGATGTGAGGAATGATTATTTGATATTATTGAAGAAAAAGTGAACTATTTTCTTGAAGAGCTATATAAATTTAAACTGTTGTTGTCTTATTTCCTTTGTAGAATTTTAACTCTTTTTTTTCCTCTTAGAATGAAACATTAATCTTATCATTTGATGCTCATAAAGCACTTTCTGAGTCAGCAAAGCTAGCATGATTAATTTTCATCTTGGGCACTTAAAAACCTCTGTACTTCTGTTAAAAATAGCAAAATCAATGTTCATAGCAGCTCAATTTACAATAGCTAAATTATGGAATCAACCCAGATGCCCCTTGCTGGATGAATGGATGAATGGGTTTCTACTTAGCTATTAGAAGCAATAATATTGCAGCCTTTGAAGGTAAATGGAAGACAATGAAAGGAATCATGCTGAGCGAAGTTAGCCAAACTCAGGGTCAAGGGTGGAATGTTTTTCCTCATTTATGGAGGCCTAGAACTATACCCAGGCTTGGGTGAAAGGTAGTCAAACTCATGTATTAGACCCTCCAAAGGAATAGCAATACATAATCTAGGGGAACCAGAGACATGTGGGTGGGTAAGAGGGGTGGGGAGAGGCCGGGGGCACTGGAGAGGGAGAGAGGATTGGGAGGGATATAGGGAGACAATCAACAAGGTAGCATAGTCTTTGCACTCTCCCCAGAGAAGTCAAATAATTCTTATGCAATCATTTATATCTGAAAAAATCATAATTTTATATATATATATATGGACATTTATATCTCTTATAGGAGTGTAATATAGAAGAATCTAGAGACAGGGGTGTGGGCGATGAGGGGGTAATTAGGGTTTAAGATCAAGTGAATATCATGTTGTTTCTTTATACACATTTATGATTGTACAACGACTCAACTCCTTAATAAAAAACCTCAAAAAATAGTTAAATTGATTATTTTTTCTTGAAAAATTGACACTTTTCATTTTGCTTTTCGTTTTGCCCCTTATCCTCTTCTGAATTATTCTTTGTCAACATGGTGGTTTTCGTTTTGTTGCATTTGGCACTTAAAGAGAAAGCCACCTTTTTAAAGGAGACCTGTACTGCAGGTACAGTTGGGATTCATCCTGGATGATGGGCTGGAGTTTATGTTCTTTGGAAGTGCTGAAAATCATTCCTTCTGTTCCAAGAAAATCACTCACAGGGTCCTTCACCAAGGGATCGCACATCAAAGTAGTTTTTTCTCTGTGCTCCTAATGTTGCTTTTTGAAATGTTTATGTTTGTGCATTCATATGCATTAGGAGTCAAAGTGATCTTCCATTCTGGTTAATTTCCCCATGCAGACAGCAATAGAGATTTCTATAATATTGCCTGTGGTGGGTAGCGAGGAATCCTAACTCAACTTGGTACTTTTCCCCACTGGGCAAATGATTCCTCAGAATAGTTAATAGGGCATTGAAATCTGCACAGACAGAAATGCTAATGCCTCTGCCAAATACCTACGATTATCAGCTCAATCTTTAGTGGTTGGAATCTGACATAAATCCTCTGCATGTATTAAAGTCGGCCGCACCCGGCAGAGAGGCTTGTTATGTTGACCTTGGGCAAAGCCTTCACTGACAGCAATTCAATAGAACGATGGGTGCCCAGGCTGTATTTTTATAAAGAGAACGAAGAAGCTGTTTAAGTTAAGAATTTACTCTCATGCACCATAAAAGCAGAATTCAGGGATCTGTGTATAAGTCATGTTCCAATGAGACCTTGAGAAAAAAGAACATTATGTCAAGATCAGAGGGAGGGACACCTAACTGCCCATTATTGCTAACTTCACTGTGGGGGCTAAGAGTGCTTAATGACTTTTTGTTCTTTCCAACAGAGTTTCACTGCCATTGGCTGATATTTTGGAACAAATTGTGCAGGGGATCATGTCTCTAAAGTTTCTCAGATAATCTGGAGGTAGGAATATATTGAATGACATCAATAAAAGTTTCCTAATGAGGACTAACTGCTCAAATTGCAACCCCCTGCATAATACATGAAGGAAAATGCTTATCATTTATAAAATAACTAAATGCCCATTTCTCTTTTAAATATAAGTTAAAATTTGTCATGATCCACCATCATAACAACATTGAAATAATATTTTGGAAATGCTGGATTATATATAATTAAAATTAATTTCATCTGTTTCTTTTTACTTTTCTAATGTGAAGCTATAACATAAGTTAAAATTACATTAGTGGCCCATATTGTATTTCTAATGGGCAATCCTGTTCTGGAGCAGGGGTTGGCACATATGGCTCATGAGTCAAATCTGTCCTGTAGCCTATTTTTATAAACAAAGTTATTAGAACACAACTATATTCATTTGTTTGCATACTGTTTATGGCTATTTTTGGTATTATTGGTCTCTTAAATTTTAGCTATTCTGGTGGAAAAATGCACTACATTTTAACCACCTGCTTTGCATGCTCCCTTTTCTACTACATATTGCAATAATAGTTGGCTTTCTTTTCTCATACCCCTCTGCCTCTAAATCTTTTACCCCTGCCACAGAATACTTGTGCAGTCTATTCTTCACACAGTAATATTTTAAAACTTGCAGCAATCAAATCATGCTTCTCCCTAATCAAAACCTTCATATTTGAATTGAAGGAGCAAATACTCACTGTGGCTTTCAAGACTGTATTATGACCTAGAACTCACTTTATTCAACCACCTCTACTAGCATTCTTCACTCAGCACTTCTTGCCAGCCATAGTGGCTATTATGGTTTGGATATGAGGTGTTTCCCTAAAAGTTCATGTGATACAGAACATGAGAGGTGAAATGATCAGATTAGGAGAGTTGGGACCTAAACAGTGGATTAATTCATTGGATGGATTAAGAATTTGAATTATGGAAACAACCCAGATGTCCCTCACTAGATGAATGAATCCCAAAACTGTGGTACATATATACCATGGAGTTTTACTCAGCAATTGGAAACAATGATATTGTAGCTTTTGAAGGTAAATGGATGGCTATAGAAGAAATCATGCTGAGTGAAATAAGCATAACCCAGAGAACAAGGGTCGAATGTCTTCACTCATCTGTGGAGACTAGAGCTAGACCCTGGCCATTGAGAAAGGAGGTCTATTATCATGTTTTAAATCTGGATAAGGTGTAATGTCATACAACCTAAGGCTTTTGTAGAGATGTATTGGGAAGGAGGGTGGGGGAGGGACAAGGGTGGGTAATTGGGGGGGGCTCTTCAAGGTAAATCTAATTTTCAGAATATATATATATATATATATATATATATATATAATTTCATTAGAAGCTTGTTTGATTATTCAACAAATACATTTCTGAATAATAAAAAAGAACTATTAACCCCCCCCCAAAGAAGAATTTGAATGGATTATTTGGTTACAACTATATAATTTCTTGCTGTTCCCTGAAAAAAAAATATATATACATATATAAAGCTCACCACTCCTCAGGATTTTTGCATAGATTATTGTCTCCAGCAGGAATATGCTTTTGATTTTTTTTCCATTTATAAGAAGCAAATATTTTTTTTTAACACTAACCCAAATATTTTCTGATCTTTTACTAGCTCATTGCATTTGCATGAAGGATAGCCACTCTTCTGAGAAGACTTTCTTGTTTTACACTTCCTAAAATATTTTTCCATTTTCCAAATGCTCAATAGGTCTTTGATCCTGTTTTGCTTTCCTTCATAATATTTATTACCTTTAGACATTGAGTTATATTTCTTAGTTTTACTGTTTAATGTTCTAGTTGCATTTATTTTTAGTTTCATTTTTCTAGAAAGTAAGTCCCATTAGAGCTGGGGTAGTGGAATGCTGTATCTGATTTGTACCAGAGTACAAAAACCAACATAAATTTCCAAGAATTCTGAGAGCTAGGTTTTAAAATATGTACATAGAAATTAAATTATAAGCCAGGCGCTGTGGCAAAAGCCACAAGAAACTCCAAGAAACTTAAGAGGCTAGAAAATTGCAAGTTTAAGGCCAGCCTGGGCAACTTCATGGAACCTTATTTCAAAGTAAAAAATAAGAATTGAAGAATGGATGGGGTTATAGTTCTGTGATAGAGTGTCCCTGGGTTCAGTCCCTAGTACCTCACACACAATTAATTTAAATTATATAAACTTATAATTAAGTTCTCTGGTTATTATATTAAAAATAAGGGTAATAAAGAAAATATTGGAACTTTACCCCATCTTGCTTGTTTTATTATACTTTATTACCCATAAGAGTGGAGTGTAACAGGAAACTATTGTGTGTACTAAATGGAAATTCTATATTGCAGAATATATGTGTTGATGTTCACTTGTGTTGATGACTTGAAACAGGCCATGGTAGGTGTATTCAAACCATGGAAATTAGCAAATCAGGACTTTCTTTTGCAGAGTTGAAGGCAGTCCTAACACACTACCAGCAAACCATTTTACCAATAGGAGTAGGTAACATTTATCTTAAAAAACAGGAAAATTTAGAAATCAGAGCAGAGTAGTGTGTGTGTGTGTGTGTGTGTGTCTGTGTGTGTGTCTGTGTGTGTGTCTGTGTAAGCGTGCATGTGCAATCACACATACTTGCTTCCTTGCACATGAGTGTCTATACATTTTGGTCAAAGAAATCACACAAATAAAAAAATTAAAATAAGACATTTTGAATGCAGTCAGGGAATGTAAATGGGGCCACTTGTAGTTCAGAAAGACAGAGAATGATGAGAATGATTTGTGCAGGCTGATAATGGGATTACAGCAAAGCTCTGAATTTCTGATAAAAGTAATGCATATGCAACCACACCATTCCTACTGGTGCCATGAACCCTGAATTGCCTAAGAGTGGCCTGGCTGTCTCTTTTCCTCCTCATTCACTGAGGCCAGATGAATTTTTGTGTACCACATGCAGGTCTTGTGACCTACTAATGGGCAATCAGAACCGGAGCTTTGCAATTCCTTGTCGTGCGTTCCTTTCCTAGCTCATCAGTATGTATTTTTCCTAAGTGCCAATTCATGCAGAAGTTTTAGATGCTATGAAATATTATAATTGCAGACTTAAAGAATGGAGTCCCAGGCATCACTCTGATGTATTAAAGAACACACATTTTACCTGCTTCAATTGTCAACCCCTGGAGATCAAGGGAGCCAAGTGTGGAAGAGGAGGTCTGACTTTTATTTGACAGATTTTGATTTAGTGCAACATGTAGGCTCCCTAACTGGTTCTGAAATCTTCAGCGCCCTACCACACAGAAAGAAGCAACTTTGTTGGAGTGCTAATTGCAGAAAATACAAACAAAACTTGCTTAATAAAAAGAGAAACTATACTCATCAAAGAGCACATATAGATGATAGAAAAGGCATGTGAAAAGAGGCTCCACATCACATAATGTCAGGGGAATGAAAATGAAAATTTAGCTACACTACAAACCTATTAAAATAGACAAAAGCCAGAAGGCCGACAATAGCAAATACTGCTGAAGATGTGAACAAAAGGAATTCTCAGTCATTCCTTGTAGCAATGAAAAATGCTACAGCCAGTTTGGAAGACACTTTGGTAGTTCTTACAAAACTATACATATTTTTAACACAAAATCCAGCAATTGTGCCCCTTGGCATTTGCCCAGAAAGCTCCAGAGACATATGGCCTCACAAAAATCTGGCAGTAGATGTTTATAGCTCTTCTACTGATATTTCCTTGAACTTGGAAGCAACAATGTCCTTCAAGAGGTAAGTGTGTAAATTTATCGAGACAATGGAATATTATTCATAGCTGATAAGAAATGAGCTGTAAGTTATGAAAAGAGATTGAGGAAACTTTAATACAAGTTAGTAAATGAAAGAAGCTCATCTATAAAGGCTACATACTGTATAATTCCAAACACGTGACGTTCTGGAAAAGGCAAAACTAAGGAGCCAACAAAAAGATTAGTACTTGCTATGGATTTTGGGGAGGGAGGATGGATAGTCATGGTACAGAGTATTTTTAGGGCAGTGAAACTTTTCTGTATGATACCATAATGGTGGATATGTATAATTGTAAATCTGTACAAATCCATAGACTGTGTAATTCCAAGGATGAATTCTAATCTATATATTTTTTTAAGTTATAATGTTATGTCAATGTAAGTTTGACAGTTGTAACAACTATGTCATTCTTGTGAGTGATTTTTATAATGCTGGATGGAGTCTGTGCACATGTGTGTGGGTAGGAATTCTATGGAATGTTTCTGTACCTTCTGTTCAATTTTTCTTTGAACCCAAAATTGCTCTAAAAAGTAGATGTAGGGGCTGGAGTGGTGGCTCAGCGGTTATGTGTATGCCTGGCATGTGCAAGGATGCGGGTTCAAACCCCAGCATCACACACACAACAGTGTCTGAGCAAAGAGGGTCACGTGAAAAACTGGATAAAGTTGATTCTCTCTTTGTCTCTCTCTCTTTCTCTCACTGACCCTCTCTCTAAAAGAAAAGTAGATATATGCATATATTTATCATATGAATACATATGTGATAAATATGTCATGACAAAGGTTTTCCTGAGACCCCAGCTTGATTTGCGCTTTAATCCAGGGCCAGCTTTCACTCTGTCCACATTTCTTCACTACTTTGTTACCCAAGTTTGCTCTATTTTCAGACACTTGCTCTCCTCAGAGTTGAGGATGGCCTTTCTGGACCTTCTAAATTTTAGACATCAAATTCTGTGGAGAAAGGTGAGAAATTTCTCTAATAGGAATCTCCAAGGAGGTGATAATAGCTAATACTTAAACTAGCTTTTAATTTTACTACTTGACATGTAATTTGCCTATAGGAAGTCATTTAATTTTTACATCCTACATGTGAGAAGTGTATTTAGATTATTCCTGTGTTATAAACAACAGAAGATTGCAGTAGGAGGATTGGAACACAGAATACTACTTCTCCAGGTATTCTCCCAAAATTTCTTGTTTTCATTGGCCTTGACTGGGCCACATGCACCAAATCCCTGAACCTATCCCATGACTGCGGGTCACTCAGGTCTGAGTTGCATAGAGTATCCTGAAGTTCAGGTGACCTGCTCTATTTACATTGCATAGACTACACACTAGGGATAGCAAGTCCCCTCTTAATGTTCAGTAGAGAGGAATCTCAAGTCCCTGGGCTTGGTGATTTTTCCTTGGGCAGGACAGACTCCCCAACAGAGACACAGCAGATTCCCTACAGCTCTGGGAGGTGGAATGTGCCAAATGCTCTTTTAGATACACCTGAAGAAACAGAATCTTCCCCGACCCTGCCAGGTGCAGAGCCTCTACGTGCCATGCTGAATAGAGAATCCATCCCATTGTAGGAGCTGACTGACTAGCTCCTTGCATCTGTGTGCACTCCGGCCCTCTCCCTGAAGGACTTTCACGCTCCCAGCTTTAGTGCATGTCATTTGAAAACACGTTCAAAGAAGCCATTTGGGCCTGGCTTTTGAGGGATGTGTAGCAATAAACCAGAAGTGAAGATTGCCACTCTGAGAAATGAAGGAGTCACATCTTCACCAAGAAAGGCTCCCAGGGGCTCAGGGACAATCCTGCTGGCTGTCAGGACCTTCCCACCTTGTCAGCTTAATGAATTTGAGTACCAAAGCCTACTGGCAATTGTCCGTGCTCAGAGTGAGATAGTGATGTAATTCTGATTAAAATAGTTAATAAGGAATTAATGAGAGGTTATCTCCTTGTCTTCAATCATTTCCTGGTGAGAAGAAGATTCTTGAGCAGAACTCATTAGAGCTGTTCTTTTGCAGCTACTAAAATTGCCCTGTTTTGAAATTACTCTCAGTTTCCAAGAAACAAACTCATTTCAAGTCATTATTTCCTAATGTTATAAAACTCTATAGTCTGAAAAAGTTTTATTTATTTTTTCAGTTCAACCCAGTCTAACAAATATTCACTATGTACCTTCTGTGTGGTAATAAGTGGAGGATTTAAGATACAGAAATTAAAGAGCACTGTCAGTGAAATGCATCTGTTAAAAGTAATGACTGTGGGGTCAGGCTAGAAGCTAGAAATCAATGTCAGTCCCAACAGTTAGCACTTTTGTGATCTTGGGCAATTAAACCCTCTAATTTTCAGCTTTTTAATACAGAAAATGGAGATTAAACTAATATGTGCACTGCAGGGATAATATAAAGAGTTAAAAAGAAATCTGTAAAAAATATTTAGAAATGCATCCAATACATACCAAGAGTCCATTGAGTATCTGACCAGGGAGTTTTGATTATCATCAAAGAAGTCTGAGAACTTCTTTCCTGAAAATTTGACGAAGCACATGGGCCACTATCTGGTCAGGTTCTGACAGCAAATTGCATTTTATTTCAGATGATCTTAATGACTCTCAGGGAAGTTGTTTCTATCAGAGCACCTGGGAAAACAGAAATTACAACTAGGTATGTGTGGGAATGTATCATAACAAGACTGCATTTTAATTCAGAATGGTTTATTCACTGCATTATGCTGAAATAATTGCTACCTATGTGGAAGAAAACATGAGCTCCCTTCCTGTACAAGCAAATATAAATTCTAGATGAATTGAAGAGCTAAATAAAAACAGAAATAATAATCTTGGAACAAATTCATAACCTTGACATGATGGGGCATTCTTAAGCAAGGAAGAAATCTCAGAAACCATCATAAAATACAGAAGATATTTAATTATATAAATATTGCAAATGAGTATAGCAAATATACCAGTAGTAAAGTGAAAATTTAAACTATATAGATTGGTAATATAACTACAACAGTAATAAGAAGAAAGAGGCATCTGGTCCTACTGTTCAAAGAACTTTCTTAATTGATAAGAAAAAAAGAAACAACCAAAGACAAATAACTATAGTGAGTATGAATAGGCAATTCAGAAAAGTAGAGAAAAATAAACCCATAAGGTTAGAAAATGTTGCCTAACCATATATAAGAAAGCCGAAATTAAAAAATGAATGATCACTTTTTGACTTATCAGATTTGCAATCTAATGGGGTGAGAGGAGCTTTTTAGAGGACAAGGTGAAGGGACCCTTGTACATATCTAAAGTAAGAATAAGTTAGTAACACATTTGGGAATGTTACCTAGAAAAACTGTTTAAATTAAAAATGTTGATGCTGTTGTGCAAGTAATCCTATTTCGGGAAATCCTGTTCCCAGAAATAAAAGCAAAAAACACTAATGATATATGTGGAAGAGTGTTTATTGCATCTCTGCAGAGAAAGAAAATGGAAAGTAAGCTGAAAAATGTATCAAAAATATAAGGATCAAATACGTAACAGTTTATACATACTAATGAACATTAGGCAACTTTTAAACGAAAATAGGTATGTTCATTTACTTTTACATTGACTAAATAGTTTTACCAAACTCTCTCTTGTGCTTTGGCTGGCTTTTCTCAACCTCAGAAAGAAGACTTTAACATAGCTTTGTTTATGTTTTCCTCTATTTTAGTAGCAAGGGAACTGTACCCTGGATAGAAATTCATCTGTTAGATTCATATTCTCTGTGGTATGAAATTATCGTCTGAGACATAGTTGAGGAAACAAGAGAGGTGCAATACTGAAAGCAAGAACACAGGTAGCTTATGAATGATTCACTTAGCTTTTTTGCTTCATAATGAATTTTTAGGGTGGCTGGTCAGGGAAGCTTTTTACAGGATGATAGAGGATTTAGCCATACAACCTAGGGTTGTTCTCATAATATACTAGTTAATGTGGCTATCTCCCTGGACCTGCCAATTGAGGTCAAGACCACCTTCTGAATCATGAAAGTCAATTAGCGATTTTTCTAATAGCTTCTCATAGCAAAACAGTTCTCATACTATCAGAACCAATTCATTCATGCTGTCATTTTCCCAAATAATTATCAAACACCTGAAATGAGTCATATACTATTTCAGGCACTGGAATAGTGACTCAAACAGACCAAGTCTGTATTCTTAGGAAGTTTATACTCCAATTAGGAATAAGTATGCACATCATGCTAGAAAAATTAGCAAAAAGGATATATAGAAGAGGATGATGAGTCTATAAAGGAAAATAAAGCATATAAGGAGATGGAATGTATGTACACGTAGGAGTGCATGCACATGCACCCCATTTTAAATAGGATGGTAAGATAAGGTGTTGGAGGAAGGACTGTCTGCACAAATGATATCTCAGCTCTACCCTAGTGAAGAGGAGGTATGATCTGTTGGTGATTCCCAGGAAAGTGTTTCAGGCCAGAATCACACCTATTGTGCATATTCCCATATAGAGTGAAGTGCACCTGGAAGGAGGTCCCAGATCACTGAGGTTGCTCTTGTAGCAATGAGGGTTTTGAATTCTACTCTGCTTAAAGCCAGTAAGGTTTTTGAGCATGAGACTGAGGCAATCTCACTTAACATTTTAACAAGGAACCATTGTGTGTTGCAAATGATCCAGAGAGAGGGGAAGCAAGAGTGGGAGCAGGCAGCCAGAGAAGAAAGAGGTCCTTTCAGAAGTCCAGGGGGAGAATATGGCAGCTTTTACTGGAATTAGAATGGAAGGTGTGGAGGCAGCAGACAGTAAGTGGCCTTATATTGGACATTCTGAAGATAAAGTTGATCAAATTTACTGATAGCTCAAATGTAGATAAGAGAGAGGAGTCCAAGGTGAGTTCTCTGGTTTTGTCTGAGTTTCTTGAAAAAACTTGTTTCAGAGACATATGCAAGTCTCCTGTCTTTATCAAGAGTCTCCTTTATTGGAAGGGGTTGGAAATTTTGCACATAGGACTTCAGGATAAGATATCAAACAATTCTGTTAAGTAGAATATTGCTTCGTGAGCTCTTGAGGATAATCACAAAACTTGTATTTGTACCTCACTTTAGAAATGAACAAAATTTATCCTCATTCAAATTAATAATTTAATTCTCAGAAGAATCCTGAATCTTTTTTGCAGTGCTGGGGATTCAACCCAGGACCTTGTAATCAGTACCTTCTACATGCTTGGCAAGCTCTCTACAAAATGCCCACACCCTTAGCCCCTGAATCCTCTTCTTCTCTTAATTGTGTAGGTGAAGTAGTTCAGCATAAGCCAAACCTAGTGACTCTGGGTCTCAACATGCAATATCCGACATGAATGTCTCTGGCCATTTTCCATGCCCAATCTCATATACACTTTCCAATGACTTTGCCTGTCATGTGGAACAGATATAAATCACCATATGGTGTGAACAAGGAAAGTGAAGCTCAGAAGGACTCACTAAGATACCAAGAGAAAAGTGCTTAGGTCATGGGTAAGACCTGCATCTCAGGTTTCTTAACACGGTGCTGACATGTCATAGTCCAGAGGCCTATGAAACTGCAGACCACAGCAAAGAATGAAGAGACATCTTGATTTTCTCCTCAATAGAATATATTACTAGAACATTAATTTTCTTTTAAAATTAGGAATTTTCAGGCAGCTACATTCTGCAAGACTCTGCTTGTTCTTGTAGATTCTGCTGGTCTCCTTAAGACCCTCTCCAAGGAGATTTTGGCAAAGTGCCCTAACTCAGCTCAAAACTCCCCAGTGACCAGGAAGGGTCAGTGCACACAGAAAGCAAAGCTACAATCAAAAGCAACGAAAAAATGCTAAGCCTTCCCTGTACTAAAAATCTGAAGCTTTTTCTGCACCTCATCCAAAGCAGGCAGATCAGACAAGAGCCGTGACAGAGTAAGCAAGAGCCCGTCCTTTTCAAGCAATCGCTGCTCCTGTCAGCTACAGACACAAAAAGCACAGTGGCATTTGGGAAGGCGGGATGCTTTCATTCCTGCTTCCTGCTTGCCTCCAGCCTGCTACAGGAGATGAAGCTGGCTGGCTGCTCTGAGGGGCTTTGCGGTACTGTCTGCTTAATTTCCGGTGGACCCTCAGTGCCCAGGGAGAGAGCATGTTTTGCTGTGATGTTGGTAATGAACTGCCGCTGGGAACAAATTAATGAGTGTGTCAGGAGCTGCAGTGGAACAGTATTATGATTCATAAACACCACGATGAAAATGCCAGTGAATCCCCGATACAAATATACAAAAACTCAGAAGAAGCAAACTCCTTTTTCTTCTAATGAGAAAAGAATTTTAAATAACATCATTCTGCCCCTAACCAGCATCGCCAAGGGAGAATTCTTCAGCAGTATTGCTATTTTATTTTTTTTAATTCCTATTTTAATGCATACGGAAACGCAAGGGAGCTCAATTCTAATTTTTTTATTCATGTGCATACATAGGGTACTTTGAAATAAATATATATATCATATATGGGGGTCAAGTACACAAAAATGCAAATAGCCTCAATTTTCTCAGAGTTGTGTCATATTTGTTAAAAAAGGTCTTTCTCTTGACTACCAGAGGTTTACATGACCTTTCATTCATCTTATTATTTAGCATTCTGCTTTTGGAATTTGGATTCAGAAATAATGAAACTTCCATTTACTTCCACAGCACTGGGGTTGTGTTGGGAGCACCTACAGGCATCTGAATCTATGACTCTTGATTGGTATAAGAGTGCTAATGTTTATGGTGGAAGATGGTGGGATAGAAGGTCTAAAACAGGGTTTCCTCAGAGCATCAACTTTCCATGAAAGCCCCTGTGGCTACTGGAGAGAGAGTTTGCGCATGGGGCAAGAATTGAAGTAGTAAAATGGCGGACTTGTTTCTTTCTGTTGAATTGGAGACTCTTTTCTTTTATCTGCTTTCCTTATTAGAGCTCCAGGTTAAGTTTTCATTTCATTGAAGTGTATCATAAATCATAGCTTAGAAAACTATGGGTAGAAAGTAGGTTGAGCCTGAGTTTTGGAACCAGTATGACTTGATTTCATACAGTCTCCAATATTTATTAGCTATTAGATTTGAAGCACATATACTTTCTTGGTGCCTTGGTTTCTATCCAAGAAAGAGTAAAGTAATACCTATTTTCTTGGTTTCCATGAGGTTCAGGGATAGAGAATTAAAATGCTTTGCACTTAATTGATTTTTACGAAGATCTGTGATTATTATAACAGATTCTAGCTAGTAACTAGTCATGGATTTAAATGATTTGCTTTTTTATTTTCTCTGACAACTACAGAGCACGAAGCCTCCTTCCTCCACCCTCTCTAATGTCAAGACTAACAGAAGGCAATTTTGCCTTGAGTCAGAGAATCTATTTTAGCTAATCACAATCTCAAATGTTAAGTAGCATTTTGGAAAGGAGAACAGAACTTGTTCAAAAACATTGCTTATTTGTCAGAAGTCACCACTTTGAATTTATAACAATTGTGACAAATGGTTTACTAAAATTGAAGGAGTCACTTATCAGTTCTTTTGACCATGCTGTTTTCAGTCTTAAATTATTCTTTCATGACTTCTTAACATCACAACCTGTGAATTTCCATACAAAACAGTATATGAAAGAGAAATAACAATGACCAAATCAGAATTAGGTGTCAAATCAACTTTTCACGAGCAATGACACATTTGGCTCTCACTTTGGAAGTTGGGTTTTTAGTGGAATATGTCAATTCTCTGCTCCTTTGACTCTGTCCCTCTAGTCTTCTTACAGATTTAGTGTGAGGCATCACTTATTCCCTATGCCTTATCAACTTATCAATAGATTAACTTTCTATTATCCTAACAATTTTTCTTTTGTAAGAAGATTTGGGCCATTGGTTAATGAATGTCTCAGTGGTAAATACAGTAGAAAAAAATTTTAATGCCCTTTGTTTTGAATGGGATATTAGTCTTCAAAGTCATATTAAATAGGTTCTATACTGGCATCTTTGTGTATATCTAAAATGCACTAATTTAAAAAGACTATAAAAAATAAATTCTATGCTGGAAATCACAGGGAAAAAAATCTAAGCTGAATGACACTGGCCAAAGTAAAAGAAGAGTTATATAGGTCAAAAACCAAAGAAGATCAACTATTGTATAGCTTTCCACACTTAGCAACCCAAAGCGAAATTCTGATAGAGGGATCCAATTTCACATAGGCAAAAAATTTTTTGAATGTGCTATTCATAAGCCATCAGTGAATGCTTTCTTGTATAACTCAGAATGTCCAGATATGAGACACCCATTTTGCCCGTTGATAGCAGAAAATTTGTTGTGGATCAAATGGCTTCTATTCATAAAAATTCTTTCTTAAAGGACAGAGAATCAAGGCTTCTGATCATCCTTTGATGAATCTTTCAGTACACAATTAGAAAAATGTTGAGGATCCATTCATATTCATTACCACCAGAATGTCAAAAATGTTTATCGACTATTCAGGATCACCTTAGCACTAACTAAGTTGTGCACAGCAGCCAATATAGGGATGAAGATTCTCCAGTTGCTTCTTTGTGTAATGCCTGAAATAAAACAAAATTGAGAGGTAATGATAAGCTATTCAGCAAAGAGCAGTGATTTGTAGGTAACTGTAGGAAGTCCAGGGTGAACCCCAGCTTATTTTGTAGATTTCTATTCAGCTCTCCTAAGAGGGAAGTTGCTTTGTTTCACCTTTGCACAGTTGTTTTTCCAGGACATTCATTCTGTAGTGTCATTATTTTAGCAATGATAGATATCACTCACTGGCAGGAGACTACCAGGACCCTGAAATCAATTTACTATCTTAGTTTGATTTTCCTTAGAATCAACTTCTGAGCTAAGGATTCAAGACAAGGGGTTTATTAAATACCAGGATACATGAAGACTTAGGAGGCAGGAAATTATTGAAACATGATGTGTAAGTCAGCTTTTCACTGTTGTGACCAAAATACCTGATAACAACAATTTAGAGGAAGAAATATTAATTTTGGCTCATGCAGAGGTCTCAATTCGTTGTCAGCTGAATATATTGAAAAACATCATGGTAGATGGATGTGGTGGCGGAAAGCTGCTCAGCTTATGGCATCTGGGAAATAGCACATGTGCGAGGGGCCAGAGACACGATAAACCCTTCTTCTAGTCCACACCCAAGACCTGTTTCTTTCAACTAAATCCCACCTTTCAGTAGTCTATTTGGCTCTTAATCCTCCAAAGGGATCAAAGCACTCATGATTCAATTATACCTAAAAGATAAACCTCTGAGATTTGCTGCCTTGGAGATCATGCTTCCAATACATGAGCTTTAGGGAACATTCGAGATTCAAACCATAACACATGGATTATTAGAAAATGATCACTGGAGGCAACCAGCACTCAATCTCATGGGGAAGCTCTGATAAATGATGAGGAATAGGTTTCAGAGTTATCCTACATGAGGGGAAAGGAGGACCAGGACAGAAGGGAAAGAGGAGGTGGCAACAGGGTCTGCCACAGATAGTAACAGTGCAGTAGGGGAATTCAGGAAGCTCTTTAGAGATTGAGATAAGTATGGGGAGGATAAGAGGAAATTTCACACATAGAAAGGTAAAACAGAAGGAGCCAAAAAGATATCACAGGAATAGAAGAACTTTGGAGGCATTGATTCATTAGTGAAGGAGAACATTTGAATTAATAACCAGTCACCATTATTAATTGTTCAATAGACGTAGAATGGTTAAAAATGCAGGTTTTCTGGACACTGATCCTTTACTTTTCCTGTCTTTGATGAATAGTGGGCAAGCAAACAAGATGGAGGAGAAGGAAAAGGAAAAGAAGAGGAGAGGAGAGGAGAAAGGGGGGAGGGTAGAAGAGGAGAAGGAGGAGGAAAGAAGACAAAGGGGGAGATTAAGAAGGAGGAGGGAAGTGAAGGATAATGTAGATTATCCAATGCAAATCAGAATTTTTCTTGAGAGCAGATCTGTGGATAGATGCTAAGCTGTGCCCGCATTTTTGTCTAGTCCATGACAGTGTAGTGACTTTCCAGAAAGCTAAATTTATTCTGATAGTAAATCTTTCAACATTTTCATATTAAAATTTCCCTCCTTTCTGCAGCAATAGGAATAATGTAGTGTAGGGATGTAGCAATTCATGGTATTTTTTAAAAAAAACCTTGTCCAATCAAAGTAAAGAATTTGAACCCTTATATTCATCATTTAAAAAGGTGTATATATTTTCCTGGTATTAGAAACTCAGAGTCCTAGGACTGTTAGCCTTATTGACGCATTCCTTACATCCTTCTGAGGAGTCAATGAATGATAGAGATGGCCTGACTCCCATGTGGCCACTTGCTGTCCATGAGAACTTTTATGGGTCTTTTGGACCTCTTATGCATCAATTCACTCAGCTATAAATGAACAAAATAGTAATAGCACCTACTATATAAGATTTATATGAAAATTAACCAAATAGCACATTTGCAATAGCTAGGATAAGATCAATCACACACTAATCATACAATAAATGCTAACTAATGTACTTAACCAGAGGTCCTATTGTATGTTAATGAAAACACAATAATTATATAGCTGGAATTTCTTGAATTTCTTTCTGGAATAATGCATGTCATAAATTAGTTGGTTTATCTGTATACATTATAACTTATTTTAAAAAATCTTTTGCATAGATATGAATAACTAATTGTCATTTTATTCACTGATGACAAGGATAATAGTAAAGGTAATGACTTTAAATTTTCACATTATTTTAATGCATATAGAGGTACTCTATCATAAGGTGTTGCATTTATATGGAAGAATTTGTGAAGCTTTTAAGCTTTATTGCTATTTCTCCACAGCCTGTTTTTACTTGCACAATATACCATTATAATTGGCATGGAAAACAATGTCATTTTTTCTTAAGATACTCTTTGGAAATTTGTAACTGATTATAATATCTATATAATATTATATCACAACAGCTGCATTATGGAATAATATTCAAATGAAAGAGGTCAATTTTAAGTTTCTAGGTATTTTTCTTCCTATAGTTACAATAGCATTTTAGTGGACGGGGGAGTATATGAGTAGGAATTTAGGAAATGACAATGTTAATGCCAGGAGTCTAAGTTTTGTACAAGAGGCTACGAGACAGAATGAGCAGTCTCCACAGGCAGGAAAATGAGAATGGAGCAGATAGGCTTATTCTGCAGTTTCAGGTACAGCTCTCTACAAATCCAAAAGCATCTGGTGGGCAAAGAACTAAATATTTTGTCTGAACACACAACCCAAAGCAAGAAAGACTGACTCTTTGCCATCATTTTTACAGGAACCTTGGCCAGGAGACTGCAGAGAATGAGGGGAGGAGGGAGGCCAGCCAGGTTTAAGATACATTAGCTTCTTTATCTCTTAATGGACAGACTGAAATTTGATTTAAATTCCAAGCAAAATTTCATTAGATGAGTTCAGCAGAACTCAAGAGACAGTTATTGAACAACCATAATCACTTCTCAAGTGGTCATTTGACCTGACTCTCACAAATTGGCTGGTTTTCTGACTTTCTGTTGGTGGTGGCTAAAATACCTGGGAAGAACTATACCATGGTGAATTATATTTCTTTTTTTGGGGGAAAAGGGTGCCCCTGTGCTCAAAAAAGGCACAAGCAGCTGTCTAGTGTAATTTGTTGGGAAAATGCAGCTCATAATTGTGGTTTTCAAAATTATATTTTCCAGTCTGTAAACATACCCTTCTGTTAGTATTTCTGCTTAAGAAGGTTGGAAAATGATTTTGATAGTCCCTCTGTCTTCATTACAGGTATTAGGTTCGTGGTTCTGGGTGTCTACCTGGATGGCTAATTTTAGATCCAGGTGGTTATATATATTTAATTCAATATGACTAACTCCTTCCTCTGGAAATACTATGTTCATTTTTTCAACTTTCTTAATTTATACTATGTGTAAATTATCTGTGTTCTGGGTGCTTGGAAGAATACTGATGAATTGCAATGTACAACCTATACACATATGTACAGCATGCAAAAATGCAAACACACTTGTATAACATGAATACTAGAATAAGCAAATTCACCCATAACAATATATATATATATATACATATATATATATTTTTTGAGAAATGGTAATTAAATTGGGACTTGCAGAAATGGCAGTACTTAATGTTGAGTGGATTCTAAGATGAAAATGCTGAACATGCATTTTTAAAGAGATGATCTGCAAAAATATAATTTGTAGACCTCAACAGTTTCAACCTCAGGGTGAATATTGTGATGTGGACTGAGAATTTAAAAATGTTATCAGTGAATAAAATTTCATTTGCGTGTGTAGGTTTTCTAGTTGTTGCCTTAGAGTTACCAGATATGTTTGAAGCACAGAGTCATACAAAGAAGCTAAGTGCAAGATTGAATTGGCAGGTACAGCATTTGTGGATCTGCAGACTTCTCAACAAATGTTGAAGCTCCCCCAAAGGTTGATATTGCAGGTGATGACGAATCATCTGTGAGATGATTTCTCTCTGTCTTCCATGG
>PVKS010012827.1:0-52633 GCA_004027875.1 Aplodontia rufa
GCTATACAATATTCTCTAGACTCCTAGACTAGACTTAGATTCCTAAGGTGATTTGGCTTGAGAAATAGAATCTTAGGACCCAGAAATTTTCCATAGAAGAAAATATGAGACAGGCAAGTAGAAAAAAACCTGAGGACCTTTGGTTTCACAGTGGCATTTTTCTTTCTGGATTCAGGTCTGGTCAGGAAAAGAGTGACCATCTTTTTGGAATCCATAAGGATGATACTTAATCTGAAATTTAAAATGAAAAACATATTGAAATATATCATGATATACAGTTGATAGAGACCAACTTTAGTTGGCTAGACATTTGGGGTTTCTCCATGGTCTTTAAACTCACAAAAGTTAATGTAAGAAGGCATGAATCTTTCCTCATTTGTGACTTCAATATGTTTGAAAACAAAATCCAGGCTAATGTTGTAGAAGACTTGTTCATTCTCAAAATTTAAGTATTCATCCTCCAATGGTACAATGATTACAATAAGAACCTGTCCATTTTGTTGTGTTTGTTTACTAATTAGGCAAGTCTTTTTGGCACTTTGACAAGGTTCCATTACAAAATAATGATGAATATGGTCTTAGATGTTAATTGTCCCTTGTTAACCCTGAAAATATAAATGTGAAGTACATGTGTAATATAAGACTCTTAACTAAATTATGTGACAGTTTAGATTTCTACACCTAAAATATCGGATGTATTCTTTAGGGGAAATTAAGCATATTTAACATTTAAGACACAGTATTTAGGATTTCAGTTTAACAAATACTTTTTGCCCATATTCTATGAATTCAGCATGATGCTAGGCTCTGAGTATATGCATGTAGATGAAATCTCCTCTTGTCTTTAAATTCATTAAGACCTAGAGCCACGGTTGTTAACATCAACTACATTGTTGAATTTTCTGTGGAATTTTCGAAATGCAAGGACATCCCACTTTGGTATTGGTTTAGGGCAGGACTTAGAATATGTTATTCATATGCCCTATGGAAGATTCTGATACACAGACAATGAACAAAAATCACTAGTTTCATGCACAGTCTTTCACTTATGACCTATTCTCTTATTTTTCAAAGGATCATTTATATGTGGTTTCTTATATTTCTTACTCCCATGTATGGCCCAGCAGTTTTGCTCCTGGGAAGTTACTCAAAATAAATACACTCAAAGATATATGTCTACAAAAGGACTTTTAAGAGAGTGTTTATGACATTTTATTAATAACTCACATGTCCAACAAAAGGAAAATGGGGAGAAAACCCTCTATTATATTCGTACAACAGAATGCTGCTTATCAACTAAAATGAATGAATTAAATCCCCTGCTCTGGTTTAGATATGAGGTGCATGCAAAAACTTATGTGTGAGACAACACAAGAATGATCAGAGGTGAGCCGGTTGGGTGATGAGAGCTTTAACCTAATATGAATTAACTAGGCAGTGACTATAGTCAGTAGGGTGTGGCTGGAGGAGGTAGGCCACTGAGGGCATGGCTTTGAGGTTTGTATTTTGTCCCTGGTGAGCATATCTCTCTCTACTTCCTGATGGCCATATCCTGAACTGCTTCTGCCATACTCTCTTGCCACTGTGTTCTGCCTCATCTCAGGCCCACAGCTACAGTCTGTGGACTGAGTCCTCTGAAGCGGTGAGCCCCAAATAAACTTCTCCATGTTGTTCTTAACAGGTCTTTTGGTCACAGTGTTGAAAAACCTGATTAAAACATCCCTCAAATATTATGCTAACTGAAAGAAGTTCATTTGTACCAAAAAAAAAACCTGATTACATTATCATGCTATGTTTTTTAAAAAACTCTACAAGAAGCAAAAGTATTTTATGATGGAAAATCAGAACTATGAGTGGAGTGACAGGAGGGTGGAAAAAGCCAAGAGTTAATTGTCTAAGGGAGTAGTGCTATTCTGTTCATTAACAGATACTCGGTTACACTTTTTCCCCTGTATTGAGAATCAAACTCAGAGCCTCATGCATGCTAGACAATACTCTATCACTGAGCTGCATCCCACTCCTTGTGCATGCATTTATTAAATGCTATGGAATTTTAGACTCAAGATTTGTGTATTGGGTTTTATGTAATAATTATCTAAAAGAAACAACCATAAACAACTACTGAACTCTAGATGATGTTAGGTATGCTGGAGTAAATGTACAGAAGCAATTTATTTTGAACAATTGAGGTAGATTGATGGGTGGAAAGTAGGATGGATAGATAGGACTATGGTAAAACAAATAGAACAAAACATGACTATAGAGTCCAGGTGATAGATATTGCAGGTTTTCACTGTGAAATCAATTCAACATTTTGTACTTTTGAAAACTTACATTAAAATGTCAAGGAACATTTAAAGAACATGCATATAATGTTTAAGGTGCCTGGTGGCATTCTTGAGTGGTTTATACATGTTAACTCTGTTTGTTTGTAACTCATTTACTTTGCATAAATCTTGTGAGGGAAAAAGGCCAGCTGCCCACTCATCGACTTTCTCCTCTTCCTGACTGCATGGTTATCTTCTGGCAAATGATGGGCTTAAATGTGGTCACGTGACTGAGTGTGACCAATGGGACTAGAGTGGAAAGGATGGCTCATCGAGACCATTTCCACTGGAGAGTGAATGTAAACATCATAACCTTGGCTGCTCTATGGTGAAGGGGGTGGAGCCATACACAGGGAATCCCTGAGGAAGAAATGCTTGGCAATCAGAAATATCTGTTATGAACTTACTGTGAGCTGGAAATACACTTCTGCTCATTAAACCACAGAGATTTGGGGTTTTATTTATCGTAATAGCTAGTGCCTCTCCAACTGGTGTCCAACTGTCCACTGAAGGTGCTCTCAGTATCTTATTTAACCTGTGCAGTCACAGTCTGGAAGTCAGACAGCTCAGTGGCAGCCCTGGGATTCCAACCCAGAAAGTCTGGCTCAAGAGGCTAAACTCCTGCATATTACACTAATCTGCCTCTTTATTCCTTTAAGATGTTAATATAAGATGAATAATTGCTTGTTTCTCCTCTAAGCAAGTGATATAACCAAGCGACAGTGGGTTATCCTGCAAAATACAAAAGCAGACTTCTCTTGATAAAGACCAAGTATGCTGATCAGCCAATTCTGCCTCAAGGTATCCAGGCCATTCCGCCAATGGGCTAGCTTCCAGGTATGCTGTGTCTGGGAAAAGCAGAGAGAGAAAGGAGGGGAGGAAAAGATTTAAATATCACCATCATCAACCTTTGCAGAAATCCTATTGTTTGCTGTTATCTGTAAATAATAATAAAAAAGAGAGGGTGTTTCTATTGATAACATAGAATCCATTGTAATCTTTCTAGTTTGTGTTTCTTCCAGCCTCATGGATTCATATCAAAATAGGGAAGATTGAGCTCTTTTCTTCACCTGGCTAAGTTTTATTGGTATTGAATATAGCAGAAATAGGAGCTTACCCACCCTAAATAGATCTTTGAAATAAGCCATGTGTATTGATTTGCTAAATTCCTAATAATGAAGTGGGTATTTGCAAGACCCAAAATGCAAAATGCAGAGGCCAGAATAGAATTTCTGCTGTCTTGCTGAACTGAGCGTTGGTGAGTTTACCACATCCCAAAGAAATACATCTAAAATACAGCATCTGATTCTCAGATACACAGATGCAGGAAGTGGAAATATTTATATATATAGGCCTATTACCATAGTGTCTCTGCAGCTAGTGTTAACCATCAGGCTCTTAATTGCCAGATGTCATGCATCTTCAAGTTACATTTAGGGAATTACTGATGCTGCCAAATTCACAGTTAAAGAGAAAGACAAGGGGCACAGTGATACCAAAAAGCTTGTGAATTAAATAGAGAATCAAATGAAATTCAGCCATGGGCATTCTGTTTCCATGTTTGTTATGCTTTATTAGGTAATTACATGTGAAAATAAACTCATGCAGATCTTTTATTTTATGTACAGCTACAGGCTACAAGTCAGCGGACTGTTGGCAAGAGTGCTTGAATTGTTCCTGAACTTTTTTCCATTTTTTAAAAAACTTTTTGATTGACTCATAATATTTATATATATACATTTATCAATACAGTGTGATGTTTTGCTTATTGTATATTAAGAATACTGTATGGTGATGATTAATTGTTTAAAGTCTCTTATCATTCAGACAATCTGAACTATCTTGGATTTCAATATAAAATCTTTCTCAAGATAACTAGCCTAAAAATCGAAATGAGCCAACCTTAGTTTTTAAACTTAACCTTTAAAAACCTTTAAGAAAAAGAGTGACTGTGATATTTTGTAGTGACAGTGATGGACACTGCTCTCAGCTTTTTCATTTGTATCAATTCTGGGGTTTGGTTTGTAAACACTTGTGAGCTGAATCCCTAGAGACCATTATATTTGTTCATGTGTAGCCCTAGGGTTGCTTTACTGGGCATGGTGACAATAATGGTTGTTGGATCTTAGACTTTTGGCTCTACCAGAATTTCTGAGGAGCTTAAATATTTAGGTAACTGCCCAACTTCCACATAATGTCCATTCCAAAGACTCGTGTCCACCCAGATCCTTGAAATATGTGTCCTCATTGGAAATGGAGACTTTGCAGATGTAATCAAGTTGAAATGAAGTCATATGGATTAGCATAGCCTTAAATCCAAAACATCTAGTGTACTTGAAAGAAGAGAAAAAAGGGGCGAAGCAGACACACCCAGAGAAAGCCAGGTGATGACAGAGGCAGATGTCTGAGGGATGCGTCTGCAACTCAGGGAACAGCAAGGATCACTAGCTATAACCATAAGCTAGGACAAGACAAGGAAGAGTCCTTCCTGGCACGTTCAGAGTGCCAGAGCACGGCCCTGTCAACACCTCTACTTCAGGCTTCTGGTCTTCAGAACTGTGAGATAAAAATCACTGTTGCTTTAAACTACCCAGTTGGTGGTGCTTCATTAGGGCAGCCATGGGAAATGAATACAGGGAAGATAAGCTGTTTAGGAGATAACGTTCACAAAGGTGCATTGCTAAATATTTGAACCGAAATCAATGTGAAATGCATGATGAGCTCTTCTTCTTGCTCTCCAGTCATCATCCTAAAGAGAAAAAGAAATGCATTTCCCCTAGAGCCATAGCTACAGATATCACAGAGACAATGCCAGTCATTTGTCGTTGTCCATTGATATGCCTAGAAGGATGGAAGTCTTTGATGGCAAAAAGCAGCCACAGAGTGTGACAGGGCCCCAGCTTCCCAGAGCCTCTTCCTCTGGTGGGACTGTTTTAGTCTATTTTTGATACTATAGTAATATCTGAGACTGTTTAGTACAAATTACAATAAACGCATAAAATGTGTGGGTTCATGGTTCTGGAGGCTGGAAAGTTCAAGACTGAGTAGCTGTTACCAGACAAGGGCCTTTTCTTTAATTTAAAAATATCTTTATTATAGTATTTTAAGGGACTATAATAGCTCCCTGGTGACCATTAATACTTACATGCAATCCATGCTATAGCTTCTAAAATGCATAAAACTATAGTCCTGTAGGTGTTTTTAAAGAATGTAAAATTTCTAGTCGGTCATTTTAAAGAATTCTTGCAATACTGTCTTTAATATTGTTACGATACCAATGGTACAAACCTTAAAACAAATACCATAATTGTTGAATATTCTTTAATTCTAATGTAATATCCACATGATAGCATCTAACAGAAATATAAAGCCTACACCTTGGACTTTATTTAACATTCACACTAGAGCATGCAAATCTGATAAAATAACTGTCCTGTGGTTGTGATACTATTATGATATCTGTAGTTTAGCCTATGAAATTAATATGATAGCTTTCCTGTGACTTTTTTTTTCCATTTTCTTTCTTTCTTTTTTATTTAGTTTTTATTTTATTCAGAAATTTATTTGTTGAACAAACAAGCTTCTAATGAAATAATATAATATATATATAAATTCTAAAAATTAGATTTACCCCCAAGAGACCCCCCCCCAATTACCCACCCTTATCCCTCCCCCCTCCTTCCCAATACATCGCTACAAAAGGCAAGTGCATTTTTGCTGCATAACCCCATGGCAGAAGAGCAAAGAGTGTGAGAGAGCAAGAGATTGAACTCAGCCCCAAGCCCTTTTGTAATCAGCAATAATACATTCCTGAGAGTGCTGTTCTCATGGCCTGACACCTCCCATGCGACCCTACCTCACAGCAAAATTGCACTGGGGCTTAAGTTTCCAATATATACTTTTGGGGGATGCACATTCAAACCACGCTGGTGGCCATCACCGTCTTCTCAGATGGGACCTGTCTGACTCTGGATCTGAAATCACTTTCATTGATTAAAGCCTCAAAGACTAGAGGCATCTCTTCACGAAAATGTTTACTCCAGGCTGTAGAGCACGAGACGGTGCCCAACAGTACATACATGAGCTTGCATGAATGGTCTAAGCTCCTGAAGCCCTGATTTCGTCTTCTATAGAATGGATACAGTGGTAATGCCTTCCTCATAGTATTATTTACATAGCTACCCAAGTAAAGAAATGAAAATCACTTAGAACAACAGCCAGAACACAAAAGTATCTACTCACTGGCAATTGTTGTTATTTTCTATGACAGTCCCAAATGTCCCAGAAGGAGAGCTTAATGCCGAATAGCAATTCTCACCACGGGGACTATAATTATGATTTTGACATTTAGATCCAATCCATGAAAATCCAAAGCTCACATAGTGTTATGAACAGTCAAAAACTGTATGAAACTCAATATGAAACTCAGTTCGTGCTCTGTTTTTCATTGCTCATATGTGTTATACCAATTTGGAAACCACTTTTCTCAAGGAAAAGCTTAATTTAGAGGTTATCACAGCCACAGAAACATTTCACTTGACTTGCTTCCAAATGCTAGCTGTGTAAAAGCCTGGAGTAAATCTAAGACAAGTGTTGAGATGTTGAAATATTTTAGGCTCACTGACATAAAACCATATTGTAAGGTGTTTGTCTGCCTTTGTGACTGACCAAAATACCTGACAAGAACAACCTAGAGGAAGAAAATTTTATGTTGGCTCAGGACATCAAAGATCTTGATCCATTGTTGACTGACTCCAGTGCTCTGGACCCAAGGGGAGACAGTTAAAGGGAGACAGTTTCATGACAGAATGGCATGGTGGAGGAAAGCTTCTCAACTCAAAGCAGCCAGGAAGGAGAGAGAAAAGAGGAAGGAGAAGGAAGAGGAGGAGGAGGAGGGAAAGGGAGGTAGGAGTGGGAAGAGGGAAGGAGAGGAGCCAGGTGCCAAAAAGTAGTCCAAGGTCACATCCCCAGTGACTTACCTCCTCCATTCATGCCCTACCTGCCCACAGTTTCCACCCAATAGTCCTTTCAAATGATTAATACATCAAATAGATTAATGCACTGATGAGGCTGTAGCCCTCGTGATTTAAGCATTTCACCTGTGAACATTGCTGCATTTCTAACACATGAGTTTCGGGGGGAAACTCTAGATAAAGACCGTAACACTATCTCACTGGTAAATAATGTATGTCCCTTGCCACTAGTAGCTTCTGTAGATTCCTGATAATAGTGACAAAAAGATCATTTATTAATTCTAAGAAAAGTTTTTCCTTTCTCCTTCTTGAACTATGTAGACAGAGCACTGTTGACCTTTAACCCAAGCTCAGTACCAACCTTACACGACACAGTCAGCAGAATGGCACAGATATTCCTCTTGTGACCCGAAGGACTCCTATTTCATAGACATCTGAACCAGCATCTTGTGAAGCTGAAGGGACATCTCCATTGCTCAGAAACAGAGGTAAATATACCATTTCATCTGTCATTAACACTCCTGTTTCCTGAACCTTCCCCGTTTTCTCACAACATATATGTTCCTAGAAAGAACATTGGACACATTTATAGCAAAGATCACCTATCCATGTATCACACTAATACATGAATTTGGCCATCCAGGCTGCTCGATTTCTTTGATCTCTTTGTTTACTTATTTCTTCAAACTATAGAGTAACAAGTAAAGTATCAATATATAATGTCATGTCCCCAGGTTCCTCTTTTTTTTTTTTAAGAGAAAGAGGGAGAGAGTGAGATAGAGAAAAAAAGAGAGAATCAATTTTGTTTATTTTTTTCATCTGGCCTTCG
The DNA here is from genome assembly GCA_004027875.1 of Aplodontia rufa. Classification (NCBI taxonomy): domain Eukaryota; kingdom Metazoa; phylum Chordata; class Mammalia; order Rodentia; family Aplodontiidae; genus Aplodontia; species Aplodontia rufa. The sequence goes on from PVKS010012827.1 coordinate 8,130, forward strand.
TTTCTCTGACATGTAGTTGTGTATGTGGTGCTGGGGTTCAAACTTGGGTCCTCATACTTGCAAGGCAAATACTCTAACCGCTGAGCAACAGCTGCAGCGCCCCCTGCAGGTTCCTCTTGACCAGTTCTCAGACTGTCCTTATTTTTGATGATACTAAAAATTTTTAGGAATACTATTCAGGTATTTTGTAGAATCCTATTCTTCAATTTGGATTTTTCTGATTTTTTTTATCATGATGCAAACTTGACTTACCTTTATTTTTGGAAAGGAAGACCTAGACAAAACGCCATTCTCATCCCATTTTGTCTAGAGCACACTATCTACATGATTTGGCATTCTTGATGTTGACTTTGCACACCTGGATGAGGTAGTGTTTGTCAGGTTTCTCTATTGGAAATTTACCCTTTTGCCACCTCTCCATATGAGAGAAAACATTCAATCTTTGAATTTCTGCATTTGGCTATCTTCACTTAGAATGATTTTCTCATTTCCATCCATTCACTGGAAAAGGCCATAATTTCATTCAGAAATTAATTATTTTTAAAATCATTTCCATAACAGTGTTTTATGATCCCTTCAGAAGCAACAATTGCTCCATTCTATAGCACTGGCTACTAAATATACAATGCAATAATATTAATAAAGATGTACAATATCAGCCCCATTCTTTTCCCCAGTGAATTAATAGCTTATTTGACCATCTTGTTTGAGATGAACAATAAATTCACACAGGGAAATGGATGCTGATCTGTGCAACTACCACTTTAGAGATCTCAAATACGTCATTGCGATTCATGCTGCAGTCATGAATAAGTTATTTTCTTTTTCAGTGTTTCAGGGCACAGTGATGGGCTACTTCTTGCATTTAATGGGAAATTGCAGTGTTCGTGCCAAAAATTGCAGTGGTATATAACCATGTAACATCAGCCCAGTGGTTTATGAACTCTGGCAAAATACATTTAAAATGAAGGCCTCTTAAAATGGAGGCATTTTGTTGGAAAGAAATCTGGCAAAATTTGGAATTTTAAAAAATCCCTCAGCTTGCTTACTGTTGCTTAAGTTCTAATTAAAGAATATCTACTATGTATTTAGATTTTGAATTTTATGTTATGCCTTAGTCTGCTCAGGCTACCATAGCAAAGTGCCACAGACTGGGTAGCTTAAATGACAAGTTTATTTTCTCAGAATTCTACAGGTTAGAAGTCTCGGACCATTAAGTCAGCAGGGTTGGGTTCTTCAGCAGCCTCTCTGCGTACCTTGTAGATGATCACCTTCACATGTCTTTCCTCCATGTGTATCTGAGTCCTAATGTACTCTTTTTATAAAGATCCCAGTCATATTGGATAAAGGCCCATCCTAATGAATTCATTTTAACTTAACTCTTTAAAGCCCCTACCTCCAAATACGGTCACATTCTCAGGTAGTGAAGGTAAGGATTTTAATATACAAATTTGGAGGAGGGGTGAAACTGAGCCCCATATATGTACTTTAACTTTTTACTATAAAGCTTTAAATGAGCACTGATCACAAATTCAGAACAGACCATATTTACAAGGGATGTAATAGAAAAGCTTTGTAAAAGGTAAGACTCCCTGAAAATTTTTTATTTTGATTTCTTCATTTCAAAAAGCATTCAGACATGTCCACCAAGACCACAGCCAGCTCTCCCAATGAGGGGCTCTGACACCATTTCCTACAACACCATTTCTAACTCAGCCTCAGAACGGCAGAAAGACTGATCACCAGGACCAATGTCTCAGTAAAGAAACCCTTATGACAGCCACTGGCCATCAGTTTGGAGAGGAGGAATGAAAATATGGCTAAAAATTAATCTTACTCAATAAAATATGCATAGTTATTGTTTACACATGCTAGTTATAGAAAGGAAAATTAAGACTAGAAAGTCAAGACCAAGATCCACAGCTTGTTAAAGTAAAGCCCAGGTTCTACTGCTTGTTCTCATTAGTCTTTGAAGGAAAAATCTTCATGGTAAGGCTCCTCTAGCTCATAAGTAGGAAATTGGAACATTCATACATCTATTTCAAATACCTAATCTATTTTAAAGTAGACAAAGCTCTGTAACAGCCCATGAGGAGATAAAAATTATAAAATGTTCAGAGAGCTTACGGTTGCATGGAGGTGGCTAATGGGAAGGGGTTTGGAATATGATCCCAAATGTCTCTAGAAAAAAAAGATAGCTGAGTTCAAATATGGTATGAATGAAACAGAAAGATTCCAAAGGAACACTAACAATAAAGGAAGCATTTCCTGTTGGAGGGATTAATAGAGTCACAACTCCCACAATTGATGGAGCAATGCCAACACGGTGCCTTAAGTCTCATAATAAAAACATTAAGCATCAGTAACAATCACAACTGTATTTGGAAGAGGGACTTTATAAACCAAGCACTCAGATGTATGAGGGGTAACTCTCATTTACCATATTAAATGCCTCACTGTTAAAAATTAAACTTAACAGTTATCTACACTGTTCTATACAACTAATCAGATAGCAATATTAGTATTATTGTTTTATGAAGGTTGTTATTGCCCCATATGTGTTTGTGCATGCAGTTGTGTTTATATATGTATATATATGCATACATACATGCAGCAGTGTTATTGAGAAACATTTAACAAAGTAAAGCAATGTAAATTAATATGCAAACTCAGTGTTCAATTAAAAAGATTGAAAACTGTATTTCTTTTTATTTCCTAAATAAGCAAAACCATGTGTGCTGTAGCTTAGATATGAAGTGTTCCCTAAAATCTCATGTGTGAGACAGCACAATAGAGTTTAGAGGTGAAACGATTGGGTTGTGAGAGTCTTAACCAGTGCATTCATCCCCTGATATGGATTAACTGGGTGGTAACTGTAGGCAGGAAGGGTGTGGCTGGAGGAGGTGGGTCATTGGGACATGCCCTTGATAAGGAGAGAAGTCTTTCTGCTTCCTACTGGACAGGTCCTGAGCTGTTTTTCTCCTCCATGCCCTTCCATCGTGCTGTCCTGCCTCATCTTGGGTCCAGAGCAATGCAGTTGGCCGTAGACAGACTGAGACTTCTGACATTGTGAGCCTCCAACATTGTCCATGTCACAGCAGTGCAAAATGCTGACGGAAACAAGTGCCTTCAGTCTCTTCTGGGGATGCCATCTTCTCATGCTCTTTGTCACATGGTGTGGAAGGATTTGCACAGTTTGTGCCCCACAGTGGGGGTGCAGATTGAGTGTGAATGCACCTGTGTGCACACAGACAACAAAAGCATACGTATGTTAGATAGTAAAATAAATGAAGCTATGCATGCATGTCCGTTATAGCCTTTCTTTATAGAGAATAATGGTAATAAAAGCACCTGTCCTCTCATCCCCCATTTTATCTTGAATTTTTACCTGAAAATCTACTATCAGTCTTCAAGGAAAGTCACTCTAAACTGTACTCCAAACCGTGAATTTTGTAAAGCTGACCTTAACATCCCCCAACCTTCCTTTTCTGGAAACTATTAATAAACTTGCTCCCATATTTGATCAAATAATCTAAAATCCCCACCTGCATTAACTCAGAATAAATTGTCATTACTCTGAGAAAACAATTAAGGGCTCCTTGATGTTTTGTCTCATAATTGGCCTTGGGAAATATATTTTAACATAGTAACAAAAAACTACATATCTATTTGTATCTTGGATTTCTAACCCAAAATTTCAAATAATCTATTTGATATAAAATCATCAAAGTAAGTATTTTTATTTTTCTACTTTTAGTGCACAAAGAAACCAGGACTGGAGAACTGTTAAATAACACAAAGTCACAGCAAATAAATAGAGGTGATTCCAAATCCAAATTTCTCCAGCTCCAAACCCTGATAATTCTACTTCCTCCTGGTGCTGTCAATAATACTGTGAGTATAATTTGATACAATAATATTTAGGAACCTGGGATAATACACAATTTTACTTTTTACTACAAACTCTATTGTGGTAGTTATTCATATCTTAGAAAAATTACTTTCTGTGTCCTTATAAAGTGTCTACAATCATTGCTGGGTTCCATTGTTAATAAATTTGTTGCATCACTCTGTCGTCATTCATCTGTCTTTTTAGTTATGTTCATTATCTTCTGTTTTTTTTATACCAGAAGTAGCTGAATGAATGGGTTTTAGGCGAGTTTCTCAAAAGTCTTAGCACTTACATCCCTTAAAGTTGGTGAGCTAATTTGAAAGAAAGGCTAAATCTCCTCCGGATAATTCCTTTTGTCACAAAGAGGAACAGTTTGACGCACATACAGTATGGAGAGAAGGTTTTGAGGGGAGGAATGTGGTGAAATCTGCTTGCTTTCCACTGGGCATGCTCCAGTTACTATTGCTACACAACCAACCACCCCAGAACACAGGGTGTAAAAAAACCATGTGGCTATGTTCACTGATTCTGTAGGTAAGAAATTTGGAGAGGGCAAGAATGGCTTGCTGTGTTTCATACTGTCTGCATTCTTAGCTGGGAAGCAGTCAAAAGCCGGGAATGACTAGTAGGGAGATGTCTTCACTCTTTAATTGATTCCACTTAGGGGCTAGGGCCCTGGCCCGGCTGTTAAATGGTAGCCTCTCTGTAAGGGTTTATGTGGTCTTCCTTACAAGAAGGCAGCTTGTTCCTATAACAAGCCTCTCAAGAGAGTCTTTAACTACATTTGACCTAGTATTTGAATGGTATAATCTGGAAAAAATATTCCGTAACTCAAATAAATTTTGCCTGAGCATTGCTGTAAATGGAAATACCCTCCATTCTTAAAGCACTTCTAGAACCTTATGCTTATACACAAAGCAATTGTATTAATCAGCTTTCCATTGCTGGGACAAAATACCTAAGATAAATAGCTTAAAAGGAGGAAAAAGCTGATGTGAGCTCATGGTTTTGGAGGTTTCAGTCGATGGTTTTTCAGTTCTATCACTTTGCCCTTGTACAAAGGGAGAACATCATGACAGGAAGTACACAGTGGAGTAAAGCAAAAAAAGAGAGATGCAGGGGTGAAGTCCTAATATCCCATTCAAGGGCATCCCCAGTGACCTAACTTCCTCCCACCAGGCCCCACTTCCTAAAAATTCTACCACCTCCCAATAGTGCCGCAGGCTGACACCAAGCTTTTAAGCATATGAGCCTTTGGGGGAACATTTAAGATGCAAATGACAACAGCAAGAATTTATTTTTTTTATTAGATGAATATAGAGATACAATTGAGGGGGAAACATTATAAAACCTTCAAGAACCAATGTATATATACTTAGTTATCCAGGGCTAATGCCATATCATGGATGCCCAGCTTGGGTTTCCCCTGTTGCTGTTTCCCCCAGAAGAACCCCTGTGTTAAATGGATATCTCGTGGAGGACAGAGATCTCCTTCTGAGATGATTCCCCCATATTCCCACTCTCCAGTCTCCTAGGAGTTCTTCCTACACCCTTCCCCCCCGTCCCCCTCCCTACGCCTCCAAGTATCCTAGGGAGTCGTCTCCCTGTTGCGTTGAGAATCATACAATTTGAAGTTATTATTAGCTTAGCCGTCTAACATACTGCTTCCCCATGTATTCTAGCTTCCACAGATGAGAGATACCATTCAGGCCTTGAGTCTCTGAGATTGGGATACTTCACTTATCATAATTCTTTCCATCTCAATCCATTTGGCTGCAAAAGCCATGATATTGTGTTCTCTAAAGGCTGAGTAGTTTTCCATTGTATCTAAGTACCAAAGTACCCGTCGAGTGAGGGGCATCTGGGTTGGTTCCATAGTCTAGCTATAGTAAATTGACCTGCTGTAAACATTGATGAAGCTACATCACTATAATATGCTGATTCTAACTCTTTTGGGAAAATACCAAAGAATGGGATAGCTGGGTCATAGGTGGATCCATCCTTAATTTTTTGAGGATTCTCCATACTGCTTTCCATAGTGGCTAAACCAGTTAACAGCAAGAATTTTAAAACATGACAAAATAAAGCTATGATTTATTGTTTTGGGTTTTTTTGTTGTTTTTGTTTGTTTTTATTTTTTAAATTTGAAAATAAATTAGGGGGAAAAAGCCCTACAGAATGAAGAAAGCACAGCTGGCCAAGCACCTTGAGAGGGTCATGATGTTATAGTGTGTTCATCAAAGCAGAACTCCAAAATGAAAATAGGCTGTGGAAAACTACCTTGTAGTTTACCCCCCAGAAAAGGTCAACACTAAAAAGAAATCCAGGCAGTATTTATTGGTGTTCTTTTCATTTCATCTCACAGAGTACAAGCATCTTTCATTTCCATTCAAACCGAAGTGTGCTCTGGCTGGCTGGCTGGCATAGGCTGCACTTTTGTGACTACAAGAAGGACCGCAAAACCCTCTTCTCTGTATGGGAACTAAAGCCATACTATCTATCTATGTCTTTTCTCCTTATTGTCCCTGAACTGTGATGTTGTCTCCATGTCAACTATTTTCCTGGGTCTACGCCCCTCAAAGTGGTATCTAATTTAGATCCCATCATCATAGGATGAACTATAGCCCCTGTGTGACAAAGTCCCTTGTCTTTAAATGCCTATCTTTATAGAGGGTTTAGGAAAAGTATTTAGTTATCAGATGTAATCAATTGTTCTAAACTGTTTTTTGTGTTCTTGGTGACGTTTTTAGAGGGCTTTTTTAAAAAAATTTCTAACAACTACAAATAGTCATTTATTTTTAACAGCTGTTGCCATGTACTATTTATAAAATACTGTCAGTGTCAAAACTCTTCAAAAGTATTACGTACTCTGTGGCTTACATGTTAAATTTTACCTGCTAATTTTAAGAATATTCTATTTACTTTTTTTAATATGGCATGTGCAAATTTGGGTTTTAATTGCTATTTAGAATTAATATCATGAGGGTTAGTATTTTTGATGTGGATTTTCTTGTTGGCAATACATGAATCTGGACCCCCAGTTTCCAGAACAGAAGGGAAGTGGCACAGGCTGTCAGCACTCCAATGTGCCCCCATTCTGCGGCTGCCTATGCTAACAATACTGCTGTTCTAACTCCACTCATCCCACACCTCAGTTCCTCTCCGCCTCCACCTCCACCTGCAATTATTTTTACATTTACATTCATTTCAAAGCTGTTATCCTCATTTTTTCTATTCCCACCAGATTCTTCCCCTTCCTTCCTGTAGAATCATTGAGGGAGGGAAGAAAGTTTGGCTTGATGAATATTGTGATAATGGTTGCATTTCTCTTTCCAGCATTCCTTTCTCTTTCCTGGGTAAAGAATGCCTCTTTCCAATGGAAATCCATGCTATGAGGTTCAAGAATAGCTAACCTTTCCTGATTCCTTCCTGCTAGTGCACACATGCACATGCATAACTGAATCCCAGCCAAGTGGATCACTTAATCCCCCACTATAATGATTGGTTCAAAGATTGGACAGTTAGAATCACTTCCTTGGATAGATGGATTCTGGAGAGAGCCAGTCTCTGTTTCTTGGTTATTTTGAGCTGTGTGATTAATGTGAGCCTGGAGTTGTCAGTGCCACACTGAGGGAGAGGGACTATACATGAAGCAACAGAGAAGACACTGGAACAAAAAAATATTAAGAGAGAAACAGCGCCCAGACATCATCATTTTAACATTTTATTCATCCATGTCTGTCATCTGACAACCTCAGCTGCCTGAGCTGTTCTACAGATGAAGCCCCCATACCTAGTGTGTTATCTCCTTGGTTGAGAGAGCAATGACATCAGTCCTTCCCCAATCCCAGAGGGGATCAACACTCACTTCCTTAGAGGACAAATCAATGGTGATGAAACAATCCATTTGTCAGAAGTGAATAACTGATTTGGAGAAGGAAACAAAGTCCTTGAACTAGGTTTCTTATTATGCAGGAAGACCAAAGACCTGTGATTTGTCAGGCCCTTTTTCCCAGCAAAGAGTGATGTCCAAATTTTATTTTGCAACAGTTGATTGGAAGGATATGACAATAGAAATGAATTGTGCCCTCACTACCCACTAGATTGGATATGTCTACACCATGTCAGATGACCATATGAAGCCTCTAACAAGGCTCATGCAATTTTAGAATTGGAAGAAAGTAGAAATAGATGGACATACTGTTTGTTTTTTTTTTTAGTGAGGCTAATTGAAAAGAATAATAATTAATAATTTTGTTAACCAAGATTCACGGAGTACTTCCTCTAGTTGTGCTATGGTTTAGACATAAAGTGTCCCCCAAACACTCACGTGTGAAACAATGCAAGGAAATTTAGAAGTTAAATGATTGGGTCATGAAAGCCTTAACCTAATCTGTGCGCTAATCCTCTTGAATGGATTAATTGGGTGGTAACCACAGGCAGGCATTATGTGGCTGGAGGAGATGGGTCACTTAGGGTATGACTTTGGGGTATGTATTTTGTCTGTGGTGAGCAGAGCGCTCTTTCTGCTTTCTGATTGTCACGTCCTAAGATGTTTCGTCTACAACACCTCAGGCACAGAGCAATGTAATTGGCTGTCTATGAACGGAGACTTCTGAAACCAAGAGCATCAGAAAGCTTTTCTTCCTCTAAAATTGCTCTTGTCAGATCTTTTGGTCACAGAGGTGAAAAAATTGACCAGAACAATTTGTATGAACCCAACAACTTTATGTGGTGGATGTTATTTTTGTCAGTAATTTACAGAGGAGACCACCGTACAGGAAAACTAGTATCTTTTTGCACAAGATCACATAAATCCCAACAGGAGCTGAGATTTGAAGCCAGTCGCTCTAATTTCCATATTTACCCCGGTTTTGTTCTCCCAATCTCATCCACTGCAACTCACCAACCTTCCAGGAACATTGACCCTGAGGGCTCCCAGCATTCTTCATATAATTACACATTTTTTTCCATAGCTGTCATTTACTAACCACATGGTCTTGGCAAATTTACTTAGCATTTCCAAGTTTCATACAACTAATGCATAGAATGAAAGTATTAGCCTGGGATATTTAAACTCCTATATGGCACTAAACATAAGGTTTTATAATTATTGGTATTAGCAGCATTGTTCTTTTAAATAAAAATTTAATTGATGCTTTCCTCTAGTAAGTAATTCAAAGGCTTAAATTATATATCTTTAGCTGAATTTCTGATTGCGATATGTTCTGCCATATAAGTATCAAATTTTGTTGAAAATTTAAAGGATACAGAAAATGTCAAGCTTGGATAAAGTAGAGAGATGTCTGGGACTTCAAGAATGACACCCTGGTCATTCCTTCCCACATCAGACATGGACTCTCTTCACTTTTGTAACAGTTGAGGTTTATAATGAAGTCACAGATCACCTCAAACAGCAAAGGAAGCATTTAAGTTGTGAAATATATCCATTTTATACCATAGGGATGGTTTTATCACTGTTAGTCCTATAACCAAGAACATCCTGCTAAGGGTATTCTGTAGATAAGATCGTTGTTTATCATAGATCCAATTGAAAAGGAGTTAGTCAGTCACCTGTCCTATAAATCAAGTGATTTGTTTGTAGGCCAGCTATTTTAACTTTTTGTTGCCTAGCTCCATTAAAAAATATTGAAAGCAACTACCCTAGACCCTATAATTTGGTCTGTGTCTTACACATGCTTTTTATTTTTAAGAGAGAAGGACAGTGAGAGAGAGAGACAGACAGACAGAGTCAATTTTTATTGAGTTTTTCACATGACCTTCGTTGCTCTGACACTTAGTTGTGTACTTGGGTGCTGGGGCTTGAACCCATGTTCATGCGCATGCCAAGCAAGCGCCGCAACCACCAAGCCACTGCTCTAGCTCTCTTACATATTCTTTATATCATAGCTCATAACTATCGATGTCTCATTCTATGGTGTGCTGTTCTTAAATTATTTCGCTTCCAATACATTGACTTCCTTGGCTAATTCAAACTCAGCTAAATCACTTATTATGCACTATTAGTTGTCATTTTAATTGTCTTCAAATATTAGGATAGCTGTTATTTTAACTTTTCTAGTAACTTCAAGTATAACATAAAGATACAGGCAAAGCAATTTTAAAAATATAATTAGGTAGATGGACAACATAGCTTTTAGAAATGGTAATGTTCTACTGATTTGAGCCCTCTTGCAATTTACTAGCTTAATTGCTTGTCTTTCTTAGACTGCAAGCATCAAAAGAGTATCTATTTTGTTAATCTGTTTATACAGAATCTATCCTGGTTCCTGGTATATAAATGATATTATCTCCAACACCAGATGTTGAAAATAATTCAATTATAATATTTTATAGTTTCCATAAACTCAGAAACCATCAGAAAGTATGTATGCTGCTACAAAACAGTTACAGCAGAAGATATCATAATACCTAAAACTTGTTGCATATTGAGTTTTCTCTCCAAATATATTAACAATTTCCTTAGCAAATAAGTTTTCAAGTTATATTACATATCTACAATCATTTATAAATCCAAATATACAAAAGAAAGGATCATGTTTCAAATGAAAAACTATTTGTATCCTCATATCCTTAGACTTTTTCCAATCTATTTTTGCTCCTATTTTACTAAATAGGCCAAAGAATCCAGCAAAAAAAAATGGACATAGAATCCCATTACTGACTTGCACTTCAATTACTTATTTAATTGAATTATGGATCAACAATAAACAATGAAAGAAATTTGCTGTTTAAAAATGAGAACATGTCTTGGCAAGGTGAGTCCCTTTTTAATTCCCTAAGTTTGTGCTTCTACAAAATCTTTCTTTTGTGGGGGAGCTGGAGTGGTGGTTCAGTGGTACAAGCATTTGCCTGGCATGCACAAGGACCTGGGTTCAAACCCCAATATCAGCTATTTTAACTTTTTATTGCCATGTATAATTAAGTGTCAGAGAAACAAAGGCCAGATGAAAAAATAAATAAAATTGATTCTCTCTCACTGTCTCCCTCTCTTTTGTTAAAAAATCTTCTTTTTGTGAAGATATTAATTTTAAAATTGTTCTTTGTTCATTGGTATACACACCATGACGTTCAGAAACAATCTGTGGCAATGACATGGTTATATTTGATTGTCAGCAGGGCAGGTGGCTTAATGTGTTTGTTCGTTGAGTTTGAATGAAGCTTTTATTGGTAAGACAGCTTAATTTTGCATGGTTTACTTACAGAAAAACATGGATCTTCATTGGGAGGTTAGTATTTAACATCAGTTCTTGGATCCTGACAGCACTACTGTGAAAACAGGTAGCTTTTCCTAAGTGACTCCACATGTGCAGGAATTTAAGATCATAGTTTAGAGTACTACATATTTTGCTCCACTCCATTAATCACCTACAACGTTGTCAGGGAAGGAAAGTTAATACAACACTTTTAGTTTTGAGAAACACAACATTGTTCTTGGTGATGGACAGTGTCACTGAAGTCATTGAACAATGATTTACCAAATAATTGACTATTGTGATTTTGAGCAAATATAATTTTGGTTTTATTGCAAGGCACACAATCATATATATACAACACATAATTACCATCTTCTGAAAGTATAAGGTATAAATAATATACAGTATAATAAAGAATATGTGAATATATTTTTCTTTTAGAGAAGAAAATCATCTTGATGCAAGCAGTTTATGCTCTTTTTGGATGGGATTTTCCTATTTATGCTGAATCATCCAATAACTCTTGCTAAGAACATAAATCTCATTGAATGGACATATAACCTTGCTCCAATTTTTTCTTAAAATGCTCTCATTTAAAATCAGTCCATGCATTCCTTTTATTCCAGTTATTCATCTTTTGTCCCAACAGTAGATGAAATATCTATAAATTGCCTGATACAAGTTAAAGAAATTTATTTCTTTTATTTAAGATGTATGTGAAAATTTCTTGATTTCTTTCTAAAAAATATTTTCAAACTATGCTTCTTTTTTTGCTTTTAAGCCCAGAGTTTTGTCCTAAACTTTGCATAGAGGATGATCCTAGGTTCATAAGCAGACCAATATACTAAGAGAGCTTCCACTATCCTCCCAGCTAGCGTGGTGGGTTCATCCTCACTGCTGCCTCTTGCCTGGCTGGTTCATATCTCTGAATATTCTCTGACCCCTCACTAGATCCCATCTTCCCAAAGTTGTTACCAGCATGGGAAGACAGAGTTCATGCAGACAGCCAATCTCAAGGTTAGGTATGTGCAGTTCTGAACACAAAGAGACACAGCGGACAGTGCCCTCCTCATCAAGATGGGAGACCAGGAGCATCAGGCGATGGGAGATATCTGTGAGGCAGTGAGGATTGGACAAATGCATTGTCTGGAAAGATGAAAGAAGGGCAGTATGATCACACTTCATAGCAGCTCACACACACTCAAACACACATGCAAACAGATGTGCTTTGGATAAAGAAAGACATTTATATAAGGAGTATTTTTCCTACCATATGTGATTCACTTTATCATTCCTTTAAAACAGTGCCCTAAATGGCATATGCATCATCTCTTCCTTCAGTGTGAGGAAGTCAGTGTTAACAATAATCCAGAAGCTACTTATGTCCCCCTTGGGCTTCAAATGAAGAGATATAAGACAATCAGAGAAAGCTTCCCAGTCCAATAATGACAATTAATGCTTAGAGAGCATGTGGGATGCTAATTTAAAGATAACTCTACTATAATTTCATCCCAAAATGGTATCTCTTTTATATTTTCTGTAGTGGGTAAGAGTCCACCATGAAAATCTCCAGGGTTTTACTTTTCCATTAAAAAAAAAAAGTTTTTCTTGTTTTCTCTTTCAGTAGAGTTTGTTTCTGGGACTACTATCTCAATAAATATCCCTCTTCTATGATAGTCATAGTATCATTGTATTAAGTTCAATAAATATTTAAGCCATCTGCATCAAGTTACAAGAATATAAGGGCACCTAGGAATTTCAATGAAATTTAAGGAATGCTCAAAAAAGCACTTCATTTGCACTGGGAAAAGATCCCTTCCATGTTGCCTTACACCATCTGTATTAAAATCTGGAATGGAGCTAAACATGGTCAAAGTACAATTATGAAGCCACAGGTAAAACCTTCAGTACAAGGGTTGGTATCCAGAAGGAAAGGGAACATAGGCTATATATTCTCTATATAGAAAGCATATAGGGAACAGGACTCACAGATGTAGTAAGTTATACAGGGCTACACATTAGATGCTCCTATTAAATCCCAAAGGGTGCTGCCCTAATAAGATACAGGCTTAGAGATGGATGTCATTTCTAAATTATCCCTCTCTTCTCTCCAGGCAAATTATAGGAAAAAGCCATTACCTCTGAAATCATGAATTTTAGGGGAAAGAAGATGGAATTTATATGTCATTTGGAAGTTTTGGCAAAATTATTCTAAATATGGGGCTTGTGGCATTATCCTCAGGAGGCATGCCCTTCACAGAACACCATGCAACTTACGTCCAGGAGCCCTGAGTGGCATAATGTCCTCATTCAGCATATTTAGGAACAATTTTACTTCCTGATGAAAGCCACAAAATAATATCTTGAGATGTATATAATCAACACACCTTCCATGAATAGAGAGAACCTGGTAACAGCTACATATTCATAAAGATAAATTGAATCCACCATAAGCTACAACCTGGGAATGAGTTAAAGTTTTGAGAATTTGTTAACGTGTGAGTTATGAACTCGGTTAAAGGACTAAATGGTGTTCAGGAGGATGAAAGAAATCACCCCATGACTGATTTCCAGAGAAGAGCTTAGATTGTAGCAAAACATGTCAGTATCAACTCCAAATAACTCAGGGAATATCACTACTGTGCCCTTGGGAAATTTCCTGGCTGCAGAGCAAGCCCAATCCTTGTTTCAACACGAGACTATTATTTACAGATGAAACCATATACACTTTTGGTGGCATTTAAACCACTTTATACTTTTTGATATCCATGCATGCTTTTTCAGGATATCATTTACCTGAATAGCATGCTAAAACAAAAAAAAAAAATCAGCAATTGTAGTTTTCAAGATTTTGGACGATGTTATCAGGAAGTCACTTGTATGTTTAAATACGTTCATAAATGTCAAGACAATGTTCCATCGTATGTGAGTGGCAGATGTCTCAGTTGTGAGTTCATGTCCTACTTAAGCAGGAATTCTTTCCATACCCAGCAGAAAGTCAACTTGGCACAAATCCTGGAAATGGTTCTCATTCTTTGTGTAGGCTGTTGCTATCAGTGTCAAACATCTGAATTGGATGCCTACTAAGTTCAGAAACCAATGTTTTTGTTTTCGTTTTCTGGTTTTCTTAAACAGAGCTTTGAAACCACATTGCATAGGTAGGCCACAACAGATGGGGGCTGAACTTAGTCTATAAAACCAGAAGTAAAAGTCCTATCTCTTTGTTCATTGAAGGAACTGGGAGTCAATCTTGCTTCCCTGCTACAGAGAAGAGTCACATGTGCGACTTGGACCCTATGTCCTTCATTCCTACAGTCTTGATGTTTCCACTGACTGGGTTGCTAATGCGGTCTGCCTCTTACAACTTCAGACCGTGAAATTTCTAAAAGTTTATAAAAATCTATCTTCCCATCTCAGACCGCAGTAGTAATCTGGGTTAACCCTAGATCATTGAACTCTTCTCCTCCTGGTGAACTGTAGGAAGACATCTCCACGACTAGTCATACTGGCTTATTCAACCCCTCTACATCCCTCATATAAGTGGGATCCTGCACCGTATTCCTGACTCTGGTGATGCTCTGTCGCTCCATCCTCATCTTGATGGGGAAGCAGAAGTCCCTGAAACATCGCTTGAAGTTTTCATCAAGGAAGGCATAGAGAATGGGGTTCAGGCTGCTGTTGGTGTAACCCAAGGCGATGCAGAAGTAATAGCTGGACAGAGCAGCTGTGCTGTGGGAGGTGCTGCCCAGAGCCTCGACGAGGATGAAAATGTGAATGGGGGTCCAGCAGATGATGAAGACCGCCACCACTACCAGCACAAGCCTGGTGATCCTGCGGAGGTTGCGGTCTTTCTCTCGGGAGCCGGAGAGGAGCCGGACGCTCTTCAGGCGCAGAATCATAAGGGTGTAGCAGACGATGATGATGAGAACCGGGATCACAAAGGCAAAGACGAAGACGCAGATCTTCATGAAGAGGTCCCACCAGGAGTAGTCATCATCTGGGAACTGCAAGGAGCACTCAATGACATCCACATCTAGAGGAGGTGATCAAAACCATAAAGAGAAGCCTATTGTTATTGCTGTGACAGCAAGATATTGAAATGTGAATCTGAACACCTTTGATTGCAAAGCTCCAATCACACTGAGATAACGTTACCTGAAGCGGATCGCCAGATTCAGAGTAGATGTCCCATTATACTATCCATGCTATCACTGTGCATAATATCATGAAGCTAGCATTGTTGGTACACAATGCTATGGAATAAATAAGGTTAGCTAGCAGTATGACTTATCTAGCTGTGAAAGTTGGATTGACAGTGCTGGCTTTCAGGAGAGCTATACTGTTAATTTATGGCATGGACACTTATTCATATTTCTGTGTATTAGTTGTTCTCCCAGACCTTGGGCTTTGGCAATTAAAGCTAATGTCTATTTGTAATAAATAACTAAATATTTTAAATCTAGCCATTGCATCGAACAAATACCAACTTGTCTGAAAAACATTAACTTTAACGTTTATATGGTTCAACAAAAATTGATAGTTGAATGTGTCTAAATATGACCCACATAATGCGATTTAGTGAACCCAAACATTCTTACTATGATTAAGGGCATTACTGAAACTTTAATAAATTTTGGGAAGAAAATAAGAAGCATGAAAAGGAGAGAAGGATAATAAAAGGAGGGAGAGAAATATGAGTAGAATCATCACCACCACCACCACCACCATCATCATATCATTAATCATCATAAAGAGAATTCTAAATAAATCAGGCACACTTTTCATTTTTACCAACATTACTATATAAATCAGATAAAACAAATTTTGTGTGTGTGTGTGTACGCGTGCACATGCATGCGTACACACACGTATACTTAGAAAATGGCTTAATTTACCCTGCTTCTCTTTGCCAGGTAGAATTCCTTTGGAGTGATCTTAATATTCTAAAGGGCAGGGACCCAGGATTAATAGCTTTTAAACTAATTTTTGTGGTGGTCCACTCACATCCCTAGATTTCCCATTTCCCAAGGCAAGCCAGCCCCACTTCTTGTGTCCCTGAGCAGTCAGTGAGCACAAAACTTGCAGACTTCTCTTTGCTTTGGTCCTTCCTCACAGATGAAGCAGCCAGGAGCAGCCCTATTGGTGTTGTTTGTGTTTAAAAATATTTTCTTTAGACATAGGAAAAAATCTACTTCAAAAATAGCACAATAAATATATTTTAAGATGGTGAAACAGCTGTTTGATAAACATTTTCTAAAACAATTTATGGTGATCTTAATAAAATATCATTTAATAAAAAAAGATGTTTCTTATTAGAATTTCAAATACAAATACTTTAAAATACAAAAGATGTAATCATTTTGGACACAATAAAAATGTTGATCATGGAAATCTTTGAACTTTGAGTAGTAAATGAAAGCTCCCAGTGTATTCTGTCATTCTGATCCTCTAAAAAGTAATTTCCAAAGTACTATTACTATGAAGGCTTAGAAACGAACAAGAGTTAATTTCAAGCTTTGTCTTAGTGTCTATAAAATATCATTAAACTTCCACCGTTGTCATGGAAAGGAAAATACCTACTAAACTTTGGTTTTATTTATTTATTTGTACCAGAGATTGAACGCAGGGGCACTCAACCCCTAAGCCACATCCCCACATCCCCAGTCCTTTTTCATATATATATATATATTTCATATAATTTCATATATATATATATATGTATATATAATTAATTTTTGAGACAGGGTCTCGCTAAATTGCTGAGGCTGACTTTGAACTTGAGATCCTCCTATCTCAGCCTCCCGAGCTGCTGGGATTACAGGGTTGCCCCACTATACCCAGCTCCCATTAAACTTTAGATGGGTAGTATTTCACAAAAATTTATGTTTAATGTAAGTATCCTATCATAGACTTTATTTGTCTCCTGAGTCTAGTAAATTTAAAGCTGGAACACGTGTTTGTGGGGAGCAGTCTCCGCTTAACTTCTGCATTCTCTCTTTCTCCTGTTTGTTCTCAGCTTAAATGTCACCCAGAGGCAGTTAGATGAAAGTCTTTCTCAGTCCTTACCCTGAAACTTACACCCTACATATTGTCCTCACTCTATTTCCTAGTCAGAAGCTCTTCCAATTCGTAATTGTGAGTTACCTTTCCTGATGTAACTCATGTAGAATCAAAAGGACCTTAGGGCAGGCACCCAGCCTGCCTAGTTTAACCTTTAGCACCAGGGTGGTGCTGGAACATACGGTGCATAAAGAAAATAACAGATTCCCTGTGGACACCAAACCCTTGAAAATACATAGTATTATAGTAGTGAAGATGCAAGAGTCATCTACTAAGCCAAGCGAGGCAGCCCAAGGGCTGATGTATGATTCAGAAGCATCATTTAAACGTCTTGCATGTAGGAGAAGGTCAACAAATATTTGATGAGCAGGTGACATAATCAACAACAGCACATTTTAAAAGACTGTAGGAAATAAATATCTGATGATAAAGTTGGAAATATCATCCAGAAATGTCAATGAAGCTGGAATTCGTACCATCCAGAAGAGGTATTCATCAAAAAATTCTAGTCTAAAACCATCATTTTAATTAAGCATTCTATTTCCAAAAAAAAGTAAGCATTTTCATCTGAATTATCTTTATAATTTCCTCAGTTCCAAAAATAGTGTTTCTTCAGATACTGCGTGACTCCACATATGTGGAATCTGGAAATATTGATCTCAAAGAAGTCAACAGCAGAAAAGTGGTTACCAGAGGCTGGGGAGAGTGGGAAGTCATGGGCTAGGGAGAGGCTGGTCAAAGTTACAGGTAGACATAGAAAAAAGTTCTGGTGTTCGAGTGCACAGTAGGTTGTGTACAGTTAACAATAATGTGCATTTCAAAATACCTAGAGCTATTTTCTTACCACAAAGAAATGATAAGTTAATGGATATGCCAGTTACCAGATTTGATCATTCCAGAGTATACATGTATTGAAACATTACATTGCATCTCACAAATACGTACAATTATTATGTGTGAATCAAAAAAAATTAAAGGAGTCTTTCTTTTCCTTTTATGTTAATATCAGAGGGTTGCAGCTTCCACGGGCACATGTTCCAACATCTCGTGGCTTCCATATTTAGAGTTAGACCTGATAGCCAAACTGAAGATTTTTTTTATGCGTATTCGTTTTGCTTAAGAATTACTTTCTGCTTGTAGCTGTTATACTAATTCATAGCTATCTTAATAATAGTAAGAAGCAAACTATGAATTCTCAAAATGCATAATACATGTACATACAATATATAGACTATCCTTTCAAGTTCCTAGAGTGAAATGTTGCTGCACACCAGCGCCTTCATTATTGAGTGAATGTCCTGACGGATGTAAATAAATATAAGTAACAAGCCAGGACCTACAAAGACCACTCTTTCCGATGACAGTACTTACTGGCCACCAGGTTCTGTTTCGCCAGCTTTCCAAGCACTGACTCAGTAGATCTGGATGATACCTGAAGGAGCAAGCACTGCCTGCACAGATATTTTGCTTATGAGAAAACTGAGACACAAAGATCTAAGACCTCCAAAGGGAAAACACCCATAAATGGTGACATCAGGATCCAGCTCCAGTCAGCTTTTTTTTTTCTCCAGAATCTGTGCTCTTAACAAAAAAAAAAAAAAAGAAATACTGTAAATTCTGACACATTAACTGGAACAGTGTCTGCCCAGGTGAGTGTATTCCAGTGTGACTGATGACTGATTCCTTTCAGTGAGCATTCTCCACAAACAGGAGCTACCAATGCCGGTCAGCCCTGGTCCAGTGCAGAAAGAATATCTGGTCCAGTGCAGAAAGAATATCTGAGCCCACGCTTTTGATCATACAAAAGTCTTAACGTGCAGCGCCGTACAACACCTCACAGAGAATGCAGAAAATGGAAGCCATCTTTCATCACATATACAAAATCTACTTTAGAATTTTTTTCTGGAGAAAGGAAGAACAGAGCCTCCTATAAGACTACTTAATTTTCTCCCATTTTCCTTTTTATACTGCACAAATTAATCTTCTGCTGACATTGGTATTATCTTTTCTTCCGTTGCATCTGCACATATTTATCTACAACAACTCCTTCCTGGAAAAACCACATCTATCTTCATTTCCTCTTTCATAAGCCTAATTGAAATCCATTTCTTCTAGGATGTCATTTTCTGATAAAGATTAGAAGGAATATAATGGTTACGTCTACAAGTGTACGTGAAATATAAAAATTAGTTCTTTATCTGCCCTGGGAAAATCATCTATCTTCTTTTATTATTTGGCCCAGTCTCCTCATCCTCTCAGTTCTCAGCAGCATCTGCTCCTGATTTGGAGCTTTAACATACAAACACCTAAGTCTCAGAAGACTCTTTTGTAATCTATTTCCACTGGGTGTAGGCAGGGAAAAACAAAATTCTGTGTGTGATTAATCATATTTTTAAATGCTTGCCTAATAGAGAAAGCTGGGCACTTATTAAAAATTGCCAAGCTTTCACTTGCTGTGACTGAGCTGGAATTTTTTAATAGTTTCAGAGGACAAAATCATATTTTGTTCATAAACAATGGATACATGTCATTATGTTTTATCCAAACCCATACAGGATACAACACCAAGAGCAAACCTAATGTTTGGGTGATACTGATGTGTCAGTGTAGGTTCATCAACTGTAACAAGTGTCCCTCTCTGGTGCAGGATGTTGATAATGGGGGAAGCCATGCATGTGTGTGGGACAGGGGGCAAATGGGAACTCTGTACTTTCCACCTGATTTTGCTGTAGACATAAAATGGCTCTTTAAAAATTTGTCTAAAAACAGAGGACATTGATCAGGCCAATGAATACATGAGAAAGTGCTCTAAATCACAAGTAATCAGAGAAATGAAAATGAAAACTACATTAAGATATCACCTCATGCCTGTCAGAATGGCAAAGATGAAGAAAATAAACAATAATAGACGCTAGAGGGGCTGTGGAGAGATAGGGACACTAATACACTGTTGGTGGAGCTGCAGACTGGTACAGCCCCTCTGGAAAGCAGTGTGGAGAATCCTCAATAAACTAGGGATGAGCCCACCATATGATCCTGCTATTTCTCTCCTGCACATTTTTTCAGAGGATTTAAAATCAGCACACTACAGTGACACAGCAAAATCTATGTTCATAGCAGCTCAATTTACAATAGCTAAATTATGGAAACAATCCAGATACCCCTCACTGGATGAATGGATCCAAAAACTGTGGTACATATATACCACGGAGTTCTACTCAGCAATTAGAAACAATGATATTGCAGCCTTTGAAGGTAAATGGATGGCTATGGAAGAAATCATGCTGAGTGAAATCAGCACAATCCAGAAAACCAAGGGTCGAATGTCTTCACTCATCTGTGGAGGCTGGAACTAGACCCTGGCCATTGAGAAAGGAGGTCAATTCTCATGTTTTAAATCCAGAAAAGGTGTAAGGACATACAACCTAAGGCATTTATAGAGATGTTTTGGGAAGGAGGGAGAGGGAGGGATAAGGGTGGATAATTGGGGAGGGGGCTCTTGGTGGGTAAATCTAATATTTGGATTTTATACATATATACTATATTTTTGTTAGATGTTTGATTGTTCAACAAATAAATTTCTTAATAAAAAATTTGTCTAAAAACAAAGGTAAGCTGTGCATTTACAGAGCAAGATAAGTTACAATGTTAGCATTTATCTTTTAATTATGACCTGGAGAGTCCTTGCTACACATATTCAATTATCTATAGTCACAGGTATCACGGACCTCCCTAATAGACTGAAGCACTTAGACATTGGCTGGAAGATTAAATAGCATTTATAAAGTTCAAAATGATTCATTTTTCTGCCCTCTCCTCAGCAAATTTCTATTAAGACCAAAGATATTTTTCCATAGCTTTGCCTTTTACTAGTAAAGCAAAATTATTCCTGATTGGCTCATGGAGTCATCTAGGAGATCTTAAAAATCTTGACAACCAGGTCACACTTGAGGTCAATTAAACCTTGGAGGCAGGACCTGGGCAGCTGTGTATTCTGAAGTTCTCAGAGTATTCTAAAAAGCAGCCCAGTGTGAGAAATACAGGGAAAACATCAGGTATTCTGTTTGCATGGGGCAAGAATTAACATGTGCGAATTGAATGGTTTTGCTCATCTGCAACCACCATCCACCTGGGGACTTGGTTTTGGATGGCTTACAGCTGATGAAGCTGTCATGGTTGATGTGAGGATTAACGCTGAAGAAGAAAGGTGAAGAGATCCAGCGTATGTCTCTAACGATTTAGTCCCTTGTTTGGGAGAAAGAAAAGGAAAGAGACGGTGTATCCTGGAATTGCCAGTTTGTATTTTCCAAACTCACAATCCTGTGGGATTTTTGTTGGTTTTTTTTTCCCCTTCATTCCACCCATCCAGATTCTATTAAGCACTTCCAGAGTAGGAGACAAGTTGGTATCTGTGTTCTGGTAAAGTCATCACCCCATTCTGCATTTCGAAGTGGAATGGAACACAAAATTGCTTTATTTCTTGTCTTCTATGGAATTGGAAACACAAAACTTTAGCTTATCATCTTCTATGGAATTCAGCATTATATTTTCTTTTTTTCTTTTTTTTTGCTTTGCCACTAGATGTGTGCCTTACTTGCTCCCAAATTAAAAGTTTGTATATTAAAAGTTGAGTTAAATCCAGATAAGATGTAATGCTTTACAAGCTAATACTTTTTTAGAGTTATAATGGGAAGGGGAAGGGAGGGATAAGGGAGGGTAATGGGGGGGCACTCCTGGGGATAATTGCAATGTCCAGAATATATACACATCTTATACACATTTTATATTGTTTTGTTAAAATCTTGTAAGGTTGCTCAAAAATAAAAAATTAAAAAAAAAGTTATGTTTTTATAAATGGATTCAAAATGACAGCTCTTACCTTCCCTGACTTTGGTACCTCCAAGGACTATTGCAGAGATGCCAACAGATGACGACAGGAGCCAAATACAGATATTGATGATCTTTGCCTTCAAGGGCGTGCGGAAGTCCAAAGCCTTCACAGGGTGGCACACGGCTATGTAGCGGTCCACGCTCATCATGGTCAGAGTGAATATGCTTGTAAACATGTTGTAGTAGTCGATGGAAATGACTATCTTGCATAGCACATCCCCAAATGGCCAGGAATTCATGAGATAGACGGTGCTCTGGAAGGGCATGGTAGTGGTAACTAAAGCATCCGCTAAAGCCAGGTTAAAGATGTAGATGTTGGTTGCTGTCTTCATCTTTGTGTATCTAAAAGAAAAGAAGCAATAGCATTTCCCTCCATTTTTTAAGTCAGAGCCATGAGATGAATATGTATGTGATCCCATTTGGGGTTATTAATTTTGCATATTCATTTACTTATTATTCTTTACATATCATTGAGTAAAAATCTAAAAGGAATGTTCTAGACTGTAGAGGTAGTTGAAAAATGGGCAAAGATCTCTGGCTTTATTGTTTATTTTAGAAGCTTTGTTTTCAAAAATACTTTAATAAAAAAAGATAATGAAGATAGCATAGGCAGATAAACAGATAGACACAGATCTTATCCACAGGTTTGCACAGAGTCAAGGTCTTTTATTTTGTGGCTGACAATTCATTTTAATCCAACACAGCAGTGTTTGACTTAAAGCATTTTTTAGACACTTTATTTTTTCTTCTGCTTCTATAAAACAATGATAAAACATTTTCTCCTCAAAGTTATCTTGAGAATTTAATCATTGTAATTATCTTGTCTTTTGTAAATGCAAGGTGGTTTTCAAATTTTAAATATGTCCAACTGCAATGGCTAAAACAAAATTAGATTTTTTTAAAGTTTTGCTTGCCAGCATGTCCCTAATTTGTCATAAATAAAGCAGGCCGAGTTCTCTTATACACATCACCACACTTCCATAAGTAGAGGAGAAATAATTAGATCTCTACTCCAATCCTGAAAGATTTTTAAAACACATTCTTTATCTTATTTTTAAATTTTTTCAAGATTGGTCAGAAAGACTGCCTTTAAAGCCAAATCATTTTTCTTTCTCTAAACGTAAAGTTTAGAGAAATTCCATTTTCATCTAAAACTGAATTGTGCTTATTTTGCCTAGAGAATGCTTTCTCAGAAATCCATACAGTGTTAAAGGTTCCATATTATCCCATCAGGTTTTCAGAGATCAAAAGGGAAAATCCGTGTAATTACTTTCTGCATCCCTCAGATGTCTAGATCTTATCACAATTAATTCTTCCGGTTCCCATTCTATACATAAATTTCCACATGAGAAACATCTTTTAGCATTCAGTGACGGAGCAGTGCTAGCTTCCCTAATGTGAAGTCAGACAGTTCTAAGTCTGAACTCCGTTTAAGACTTACTGAGCTTCAGTTCCTGCTAGATAGAGCTAATAAAACCTAATTGGCAGTACAGGAGACAAGGGCAGCAGATGGCCTGACTCACAGGATCACATGTCACCCTCGGAGTCCACCGCCTGCCCTACCCATCCAACCTCCCCTCTCCCTTCTTCTCATCTTGTTACGAAGTAGTTGGACTCATGGTTGGACAGGAAGGCGCTGTAAAAACTGGTATCAGAATCAACGTCTATCTGCTTCCATTTTAATGTTCAATGACTAAAAGAGTGATTTAATCTGGAAAATAAAGATTATTTTAAAATACGCTTTGCCTTTATGTTTTTACTCAAATTTCATTAAAAGACTCAAAGGTTTTAGAAAGTGATTAAAAAATGTATGGCCAAGGGCTCAAAATGTAGGCTTCCTAAAAAACACAGACAACTAAGCAAGTACTGCTACTCAGAAAGACCCAAAGGTTTCTAATGGGAAACAATGAAATGTGACCTCTTCAGACATTGTCTTCTTAAACACGTGATTTTTACATTTGAAAAAATACAGCTTACAAACCCATCATGTACTCTTTCAACTCTCCCCACACCCTCAACCCCGATTTCTCACTACTAACAAAGACTCCAGCAGGCAATATGTTTGGTACCTCCTCTCAGATTTTTTTTTATTATTATTATTTAAAGAGAGAAGGACAGTGAGAGAGACAGAGAGAATCAATTTTTATTTAGTTTTTCATGTGGCTTTCGTTGCTCTGACACTTGACATGGTGCTGGGGTTTGAACTTGTGTACTTGCGCATGCCGGGCAAGCGCTGTAACCGCTGAACCACCACTCCAGCCCCTCCTCTCAGATTTTGTGACTCTAATATTCCCGTATTTATCAATGAAGTTAGACCGCCATTCTTTGCTTTAGAAAGTTAGAGAGACCTGGGTTCTAGTTTCTGTTTTCTTCCAACTAATATGTATATTTTAGAGGGCTGTGCTAGTGTTTCGTCACTATAACAAATACTTGAAATGATCAATTTGTAAAGAGAAAAGGCTTATTTTGGCTCACAAAGGATCCCTTGCTTTGGACCTGTGGCAAGGCAGCATGTCATGATGGGAATACATGGTGGAGCAAAACCATTCACCTGGTCACCAGGGAGGAAAAATTGTGATGAGCGGCTGGGCCCCACAGTGACTTAAAGTGTTTCCACTACGCCCCACCTCTTAAACATTCCACCACCTCCCTGTGTACCACCCTGAGGATCAAGCCTTTAACATATGGTCCTTCTGGGGTCATTTAAGATCCAGACTACAGCAAGGGGTCACCAATCCCCTGCCTCAGTTTTCCCAACTATAAAATGGGAAATATATGTTTATCCCATAGAGATCGAGAGATAATCAATGAAATGCATCTGACCCAGAGAACATGTCTAATTTATTTCCTCCTCCTCCTGTATGGATGGAAGCCAACAGTTAGTACAGAAAACAGAGGAGAGTAGTTTCTAGGTAATGTTCATGATCATATTTACCCAATTAAGTGTTAATATAAAAGACAGGAGTAAAAGTGAAGGCTGAGACCTGACACCCTGGAGGAAATGAATGGAATCACACACAAATCACCACAAAATGTAATATGTATTCTTAAATAATCATAACTATTTAATGATCATTTGCTTCTAGTCTGTCAAATATTTATGAGCAATCAACCAGTGTAAAACTGCACAAAACCTGACTTTATGTTCAAATCCTACCATCAAATCTCAGAACACGAGACTTGAACACAGGCAACGATCATAGCCACCATTTATTTCAAACAGCTCCCAGCGTCAGGCACTGTGTGCACAGACCTCACCTCACCTAGTCCTCACAGGAATGCCACGTGGTAGATGTTCTTATCACTGTTCCATTGGTGGGGCAACTGTAAATCACAGAACTCTTTCAAAAATTCTCACAGTTATGAAAGGAACAGCAGAAATTCCATTTTAGGAGTTTGATCCCAAGTCATCGCATCCTGACATCTATCACTCCAGCACTTCATAATTTACAAAGTCAAGTATTACGACTTTCATGTGTCTTACTTGATTCTCACAACTCCCCTTAGAGTTGGAGTTTGAGATTTATGTCTTTTCCCTCATACAGCTGGAGAAAGTTAGGAGCAGGTAAGTAGGTGCTTTAATGCAGTGTCAAGAGAGGGGGACCCCAGTGAGAGAAACTGGACGAGGTGCAGGGGCAGGACCTCCCCAAGGGTCTGAAGATGCTTGCTCATAAACCTCCATCACTGGAAGAGGAGAAATTCCAGGTACAGTTAGAAGTGATGAATAAACAATGCGTTCAATAAATATTTGCTGATGGTCGTTTAAGGACTACCCCAAGGGCTGGAGTGGTGTAGCTCGACAGTCACAGTGCTTGCCTGGCATGCAAGAGTACGCAGGTTCAAACCCCAGCACCATGAATACGACGATGTGTTGGAGCAACCAAAGCCACATGAAAAACTAAATAAAATTGATTCATTCTCTCTCTCACTGTCCCTCTCTCTTAAAAAGAAGAAAAAGAAAGAAAGAAGATTGAAATGAACTACCCCAAACTGGATCCTGTGAACATGTGAATCTAAAACAAAAAAAAACCTGTTACCCTCAGAGGCAATCCTGGTGAGATTTCAGGTAATTGTTTAAGGTTAACGACAAAACATTAGTAAGTCCTAATTGTATGTCATTCACTGTATGTCCCCTGCCAAAAAAAAAAAAAAAAAAAAAAAAGAGCTTTCTTACTATGATAGGAGATGACGTTATTTTCTATTTCACCCATGTTGCTTTACAAAATTCTCAAGCATTTCAAGTAAAATGGCACCATCTGGGTGGGAAGCTCTGGCCCGCGTGGAAAAGCCGGAGGTGGACTGGCAGCAAGTGGCTGCACTTTTTAGCATACTCACAGCAGGAACATATGGCACTAAAAGAGCAAAGTCTGGGGGCTGTCCTCGCTTAACTTGAGAATGTTATGAGCCTGGAATCAATAGCACTGGAAAAGGGTCACCCTGGGAGCTTGGGGCTGTGAACCTCAGGGGAAGAGTGTTTCACGGAGGTGGCAATGCTCCCCCAGGACATCGAAGCATACACTCTTTATAGACAGTGCTTGGTAACTTCGAAAGTGACATCCACAGACACTTGTGTGATGGTGAGGGGACCAAAGTTATCCCCTGACATATCAGGAACAAATGTCATCAGAAAGAGTTTCCAGAGATGTGACCCTCGTCATACTAGACATGAGGGGGCCAGCAGGAAGATCTCTGACCCTGTGACTCAGTCTTCTCAGGGCTTCTTGTTCTTTCCAGGTGCCTGCTGTGCTCAGATAACATGCCGGTGGAAGAGACGATTAATGGATTATTGGCATACTTTGCTATGGAGGTATATTGCCCATGTTTGGTTTTTGTTTTTTTTTTTTTAATTCCAATGATGCTTCTTTAATCAGGAATTCCATTTCACCTTCATAACAATAGCACAATAGGCCTCTAATCTTGATGACTGATTACCTACACACTTTCAGCTTTATTGATTTGTTATTTGTAGCCTTTAGCTGCAACATACCCATGTCTTCTTACACACAGCCTCTATTTTCTCTTGATTTATACTCCTGTTCCCTCTTCTGTCTTCCTATCCTCATTTTCTCAACATGGTTTTAAGTACCTACCCCACACACATCAACATGTTGGAATTTGAGGATGACTGAAAAATAAATTAGATATACAAATCCTGACTCTTATGATCTTTTAAACTAATGGAGTCCAAATTATGATGTGAACTAAAGGAATACACAGAAGACACAGACCAGTGAAATCAGAGAAACCAGGGCATGTTTGAAAGAAGAGGGGACCATGAGCTTTAGGAAAGATTTGGGCAGATAAGATTGACATATAGGAAAAGGATTTCCTGGTTCATGCATGCTGTGGAGGAGTGATGGGAGGTAACTGGATGGGAGGAATGGTATTGGATGGGGAGGAATGGTATTGGATGGCAGCAGACCTTGAACTCCAAAGGACAAATTCATTTTAAACATTTATTGATGATTTCTTATTTAACAAACCCTGTTTTAGAAACTTCATATTATTTGACAAAGGTGTCATGATGATTAAACAGCACACGCCTAAAATTACTTAGCAGTGGGTCTGGGCCTTGACAATTGCTCAGTGGAAGCCACCTCCTGTCATCATCACTCCACTGCTGCTGCCGCCGCCATCCCTGTTGTTATTAATTACCTGCCACATCCCTAACAACCCATAGTACAATCTTCATGATACCATTGAACCTAATTTATTTTTTTGACCCTAATTTATTTTGAAAGGAAAAAGCCTGAAAAAAAGTCTTAGAATTCTCCATATTTCTAATAGATTCTTAGAATCCATGTGTAATAGAGGAACTCAGGACTGTCCTGTTCCAAAGATTCCCAAGGAATCAGGTGTTTTATCAGAGAAACACTGTGATCCTGTACATTCTGCCACTTCTTAAAGCTAATATTGAAAAGGATTTTGATTAGTGTGGCCAGACCTGCACCATGGGGGCACAAAATATTTAACACAAGCAAATAGGGCATGGTCCAGAGGGGAACACTGCTATGAAACACTAGCATATTGCCCCTTTATAGACAAAAATACTGTCACATGTGTTATGACATTTGAGTTTTTCTATTGTTGTCCCTGGGTTTCTATTGGGGACTAGTTGAAAGACCCACAAAGACACCAAAACTCATGAATGCTCATATAAAAAATTGGTGCCATATTTACACATAACCTGAGCATATCCTTGATAAACTTTAAATCATTTCCAGACTACTTACAATACTCAATACAATATAAATCCCACGTAATGAATCGCTGTGCTGTATTGCTTAGGAGATAAGGGTTTTTAAATACCTAGACATGTTCACTACAGCTGCAACCATCATAGGTTGAATTCTTAGGTGAGAAACCTACACATATTTAGGGACAATTATATCCATATGGGGGACAAGAAGACAGTTTTGAGGAAGTAGGTGAAACTACAAACTAGTGAGGCAGTGAGAAGTCAAACTTTGGTGCTAATATAATGAAAAAGAAAAAAAAATAAGATTGGTGGCCCTTTTTCTTAGTGAATTCTTCTTAACATACCAATTATCTAAAGATACACAGGATGCACTTGAAATGTTGTTTGGTGGAAGAGAGGAAAGTGATCAGATGCTATTAACCCACAGGAGCTGGCAGCTATCTCATAACAGTGGAGCTGCCCAAGACCACCCTTAGGAAGAGAAAAGTTCTGCATCAGCAGGGAAATACAGTCCTAAAAAGGACAGTAGGAGACCAGCATGGCAAGAAACACGTGTAGGACACTCTTCCCTGCGTTTCCAGTAATCATGATTATTTAGTTTACTGGACATGTTTTCCAGATGCATGGAATTCTAGATTTTATGTTTAAAATGATCAGAAAGATTGAAGGGAAAGGGGAAATGTTGATCAAAAAAATGTTGATCAAAAAATCTTCAGTTATAAAAGGAATAAATTCTGGGGATCTAACACACAGTATGATGAAATAGTTAATAACACTGTATTGTATATTTGAAATTGGTTAAGAGAGTAGACCTTAAGTTTCCTTGCCTTACACACAAACACATACACATGTACCAAATGGAAGTTAACTGTGATAATGGATATGTTAAATTGATTGTGTTAAGCGTTTCACAATGCATACATGTATCAGATTGTGTTAGTCACTTCCTTTCACTGTGAAAAAAAATACCTGAGATAATCAACTTAAAAGGAAGAGAGGTTTGTTTTCACTCACAATTTTGGAGATTTCAGCTCATGGTCAGTAGGCCCATTTTTGGT
Source organism: Aplodontia rufa (assembly GCA_004027875.1). Classification (NCBI taxonomy): domain Eukaryota; kingdom Metazoa; phylum Chordata; class Mammalia; order Rodentia; family Aplodontiidae; genus Aplodontia; species Aplodontia rufa. The sequence goes on from PVKS010012827.1 coordinate 37,446, forward strand.
GGGAGTTGGGGAGGGGTGCTTATAGCCCATAGTAAGTACATCATGGTGGGACCATGAGACAGAAGAGAATGTGTTCACTTTATGATGACCAGGGGGGTGTGCCAGGGTCCCAATAGCCTTTTCAAAGACACATGGCCAATGACCTAACTTCCTTCCACTTAGCCACACCTCCTAAAGGTTCCGTCAACTCCTAATGGCACCACATACTGGGAAATCATGAACTAAACTACAGCACAAACCATCACATTGTACATCTTTGATACAAAAAAATTTATAAAGCTTGAGGTGGGAATGAATTTATTAATTTTTTAAGAGAAAGGGACAGTAAGAGAGAGAGAAAGAAAGAAACAATTTTTATTTAGTTTTCACGTGGCCTTTGTTGCTCCCTGACTTCGTTGTGTACATGGTGCTGGGGTTTGAACTCGTGTACTCACGCATGCTGGGCAAGCGCAGTAACTACCGAGCCATCGCTCCAGCCCTGAAATGAACCTTAATGTCGTCTATGAGCTCTGGGGGATAATGTTTTGTCAAGGAAGGTTCATCAGTTGTAACAAGTGTCCTACTGTGGCAGTGGATATATGGAAAATGTATACTTTCCATTCAATTATGCTGTGAAGTCACTTTAAAAATTTCAGTGAAAATAAAATGATCAGGAATAATAATGATTGTCCTGATGTGACTTCTCAGCAGAATTATTTGAAAACATAATGAGTTTGTTTCATTAAATTCTCCAGATAGCTTCAGTTTATCTCAATGAACTTAATTTGCTAAGAATCCTTGTGGATTACTTGCTATTGGAATTATAGTTCTTTACAAAAGGGCAGTGTTTGCTTATTAAAAAAAGAAAGGAAATTCAGTCATTGTTTCTCAAATGATTTGACTTTGATAACTCCTCAGTCTGTAATATTCTAAAGGAGTCACATTCACAAAGGAGCCTGGCCCTTGCAATTACCCTGAATTACAGCCCCACATTCATAGAGCAAAAGTTGTAAACAGAACATCAGAGGAACGTGAGTTGCTGGGAGATTGCACACAGGTAGTGATGGAGAGCCAGAATCTCAGGTATGTAGCTGCCCTGCACCCTGGCTGGCTGCCCCTGCGAGGCGATAGCCAGGAAATATGGGGTCTGTCCAAGTAGAAATTTCACTGAACTACCCAGTGCCCCGAGAACAGCTCATTCCTCCGTCTCCTTAGTCACAGTGTTGTAATGACACACCCTCTCAACTCCCAGAACAAATGTTCTAGTGTACCCAGTTGTACATGTGGGATGAAAGCTATCATGTCTGCTAGCACCCAGAAGAAAACTGAAAATTATCAACTGGTATGTCGTTTTCTTAGTGCAAAATTTCCTGGATTCCTAGAGGTAAACGGCTACTTTTTACTTTTTTCTCTTCTTCATACAGAAATAAGACTCAGGTCAAATCCTAGAGTGTGGGCACACAGGCCTAGTGGTAACTCTTTCTGCAATGTTCTCTATCAGATGAAGTTGCCTCTTCCCTGGGTGGGAAGCAACATAGTAAAGGCAAAAAGCAGAGAGGGATTTAGAGTTAGGCAGACCCTAAACTCAGATATTAGATTGGCCATGGACGTCAGATGGATACTTGAAACTCTGCAGTTTTATGCCCTCATCTGAAAAGAAGCTCTGATATCCCCATTTCATAGGCTTTTTTGTGAATTTCAATGAGCTAATGCTCAACAGGAGCTAAGAAAATTATTCCTATTGTGATAGCTGATCTCTGCTGCTCCCAACTCCGGTCATCACATACCCTCAGGCTTCTCTGTCCAGCTGCCGACCAGTTTCTTTGAGATCCTTCAGTTCATCATGTTTTCCTTATCTTTCATTTAAATTTCAATGTGCTTGGCCAATAGAGAAAGCAAGTGTTAAGACAAGTAATAACCCACAAGCCTTTTACAATGCTATCCCCATTCCTAAAATCTGTCCTTCTTACATAAATCCTCCTTGTCTAAGACATAAACTAGCAATCCCTCTAGAAGAAGAGGAAGGAAGTACTGTTCGATTTTTTTTTCTGTTGAAGAATAAAGAAATGTTATTCTGAAACTCCCTTTTGTTAATACAGTTCTAAGTCTGTATTACTTGTACCATTGAAATCACATAAGCCAAACCTCAGAAACGCAGCTACCGTCCTGCAGTCATACAGAGCCCGGAGCTTCTTGGGACAACAACCAAAACCATCCAAAATTAATCTGGAATGAAGGAGGTGACAACTGCCCAGTTCACAAGAAGATATTGCTGTCCAGGAGATGCAGTGAAGTGATTAATGGAGAAGAACCCTTCTCTTCTAGTGAAAACTAAATTCCTCCTAAAATGAACAGTGAGACAGACACCAGGAAAAACTGTAAAATCAATAGAATCAATTTTGAAGACTATAATTTTGTTTGAGTTTGTTAAAGTTTCAGAGCCCCATACCAGATCTCCAAATAAATTTCTTTCTTCCCTCCCTCCCTCTCTCCCTTTTTCCCTTTCTTCCTCTCTCTCTCTGTCCTCTCTCTCTCTTTCCTCTTCTTGCAGCTGTTTGGTCTCTGACCATTAAGTGGTTGCATAAGGCTTTACAGGAAAGAAAATAATTTTAGTTACTCAATATAAGCAGTTGCAATGAAACTGATTCTCTTTTTTAACAGTTTGTCAAATAGGTACAAATTACTTTGAGAAGCGAAAGATAGCCACTTAATTTCTGAAGTTGTCTGTGATGGTTGCATTAAAGGAGATGTTTAATGCTGATTCCAAGACAAGATTCAGGAAAAACTAGAATGCGTTATTTGAATCAAAGCTCCAGACTCTGCTGACGTTCAACAGGGAGTAGCAAATCGTGGATTATGCAGGTACAACATTGTACCATGGCCTTTTTGTAATGCCTCTCTATATGTGGTTTAGGATGCGATCTAAGGTGGGCTATGTTGACACTCGGGAGACTGAGAGATGCGTGTACACACAACTGCAGTGATTACCATGAGCATTTCAAGGAGGGGGATGAAAAGCCTGAGCTGGAAGAGGCAGGTGCTGTGGAAGACCCTCTGACTGGGTTACCCTGTTCCTTCTATACTACTGTCACTCTGGGACCGTTTTAAAACAGTTCAACCATGGAACCCGGACTGGCTCAGAAGTAACCTGAGTGAGTCAGTATATGCAAAGGATCCTAAGATGGAGAGGGAAGCACGGAACTTCCACTCAAAAGCTGAGATGGGGAAATGCTCTTTCCTCCCATCATGAACAAGAAAATAGGTCCCTTTGTGATGATGAAGCTCCATACCCAGCAAACTTGGGTAGGTTAGCTGCCTTTGGAGAAGAAAAATGAGTGTAGTGAATATAAGCATTTCCATAGGATTTGCTTGTTTATTTGTTTTTGGTGTGATTTGTTTTCTTTTGAGTCCCTTATGAAGGTATGCTTTTAGAGAAATCTCAATGTGCTAAGGCTGAACTACAGAGAAGCAAAAGTCTTCTATACCCAGGACTAGCTGGGCGAAAACTAATGAGAAAAGGAAAAAGCAAAATTTACAGCCAATTATCAAAGAATTTTCTGATCCTTACTGTTATTTTTTTCTTAGTAAAATTTTTCTTGTTTATCCATATAATCATTTTACAAAGAAATATGCCTTTACAGGATATAGCTTTTCTCTAAATTAAACAAAAGAGCATAAATGTAATTATTATGAAATCTGAATCTTGAGAAGAGTGTTCTCTCAAGAATAGAAACAAGGGAAGTGTCATAAGCTGAGCTGTGTCCTCTCCAGATTCCTGTGTTGAAGTCCTAATCCCCAATACCCCAGAGATAAGGCCTTTAAAGAAATAAATAAGGTCAAATGAGGTCATTTGGGTGTGTCCTAATTTGATATTACTGATACCCTTCTAAGAAGTGGAGATTTGGACACAATTGTGTAGAAAGAGATCATATGAGGACACGAGGACACAGGGAGAAGACAGACATCTAAAGCCAAAAAAAGAGAGATCTCAGGAAGTCCAATACAGTGGACACTTTGACCATAGACTTTGGCATCTGAAACTGAGACAAGAACTTTCTGTTTAAGCAACCCAATCTGTGGTACTTTGTTAGGGCAGACAAGTGTAGGCAGATGCTCTAGAAACCCAAGATGCCAGTGAGATCGTCACATAGAGCCATCCAAAAGGAAGGTAGTTAGCTGAGTCTGCAGAAAGGAATGGAATAAATGGGAGATAGAGATTGGATTTAGGATTTGTCAGACTATACCTGCAGGTTGTGGTCACAAGAATGGACCAAGCCATTGAAAGGGGCTGTGATGTTATCTTAGCCAGGCCACATCCAGGTCTTCAAACACCTATGTATTGCTGTGAAAGTGTTTTCAAGAAGTGATTAAAGCCCATAATTTGTTGAGATCACTCTAGATTATAGGGAGATCATCCTAAATCATCTATGTGGACTTGATAAATCAGTGGATAAACCTTAAGAGCAGAATTGGGTTTTGCTTAGGAAGAAATTCTATGTGGGGTTAGCAGCCTGTCCTTTCTGGCTTCCAGCACTGTAGATTTTGGACTCGCCAGCCAGCCCACAACCATGTAACCCAATTCCTTGCAAGACATCTCTCAGCAGGTACATCCACTACTGCTTCTGCTTAGCTGGTTGAAACTTGGCTAATACAGAGAACAGGTCAAGTGGGTTCAGAAGAGAGCTGAGGATACCCTGGAGAATACGACCATTTGGGAAATAAAGAGGAAGAGGAAGCAAATGGGTGGGGCACTAAGGAACAAGTGCTTTCAGAGGACGTGAGGGGCCTAATGTTGGTCAAAGCATGCCACGCTCTCTATAGAAGTCAGCCAGCCAGTCTCATGTGAGCCTCTGAAACCTGAGAGTCATGACTTTGGTAAAGGAGCCTCAAGGAGAGCACCCAAGTGGAATAGGAAGACAGTGAAACCAAGAGGATGAATTCTTCCTCCAAGAAGCTCGTCTAGCTTCCATGGACAGGGTGATAAAAGGACATTAGCTAGGGAAACTCAGAAAAATAGAAGGTTGGTAGACACTGAGCTGTTGATTAAGATGACACATACTTCACCATCTTCGTGTCCTGAATGGGCAAGCGAGAGGGAACAGGGAGAGATTTCAGATAGAGTAAATGGAGATAACCATATGGCAAAGCCCCCCAAGGGTATTTGAATCTTCAAAATACAGTTGGGGTAGAAGAAAAGAGGCTCTTCCCCTGAGATGGAACAGAATGTAGGGAGGGCAGCTGCTGAAATACATGGAAAAAAGGGACCTCAGAGGTTAAGCTCCCATGTCTCAGTAAACTACTGGGAAACGCCCTTCACTGACCGTGAACTGGATATGGTCAGATTACTGTTTGAGAATCAACAGTCAGATTTAATTCATTTTATAGGAAATGGGAGAAAGAATTGGCTCTTGTTGGAGAATAAGAAAGGGAAACAGAAAAACTTCTAGGCAGAATTGAGGTTAGATACACTTCGAGGCAGCGACTTTGTCTTGCCAAAAAAAAATTGCTTTTACCCTATGGCTTTCAACTAATCAGGTATGAATAAGGAAGGTAAGTCACTGGCTTGATGGACATTAGGCCTGAGTGAAAGACAGTGAGAGAAGGACAAAACAGCAGGGCATTTGAGTGGACAGTCAACATAGAGGCTGGAGTGACAGCTCATGGAGTCTAGGCTGAGTACAAGAAAAAACTATCAGAGACAAAAGAACCTCTAGGAAAGAAGTAATCCAAATGTTTGCAGAAGGACTCTAGTGGAAAATGTGTAGCAGAGTAGGTTAAAATACAGGCTTTGGGTATGGATGCTGGGATCATTCTAGCCTCCTCAGTTAACAAAGAGTGATCTTAGTTTGTCCAGTCTGTCTGTTTTAGTCTTCTCATCTGTTAAATGGGTATAGCTATGGCTGTTAAGATTAAATAAAATAATTCTGATGAAGTAGATAGATATTCTTTTAAGTATTTATTAAATTTTAATCATCCTTGTTAAGGAAGGAGACAGCTGTAAGTGTGGAAAGCTGCGGTAAAGGTAGGAGACTGGATGTTTAAGATGTCAGAGGGAGGACTGCCTGGCAAGGCCCAGGGTGCAGGTGTGTTGGCTATAGGAGCATTTAGTAAAGCTTATATCAAAACCTGAACCTGCCTACGACCTAAGCATCTAATTGTCACCTGCAAAGCAGAAAGTCAGGAGACCATGGGACTAGGAACTTGAACATCATACCCACAGGCGCATCGAAGGACCACAAATCCCAAAGTCTGGCAAGGTGCAGGAACTGGTGTACATGAATATTAAGGTCTTTACAGTGAAATATTGATGTACCCCACTATTAGAGGTTATGAGAGTTGGTGCACAGTAAATGTTTAGAACCCTTGAAACTTTAAATATCTTCAGAAGATGCTGGGCACCATTCCCAGCTGCTCCAGGTGGGAAAAATTGTTTGTAAGGCAGGTCTAAAAATAGTCACTGAGCTGTAGCTTTCCAAAGCTCTGATTTTCTCCCCAAGTAGCTTCTACCCAAACCTGCACCTGCCTACCATCTGAGCCTCTAACTGTCACCTCTAAAATAATTTTCTGTAAGATCAAGCTACAGTAGGACCTCTTTCTATGTATATTTTAAAATAGTGTCCTTCTCAAAAGTGATCATCCATCCTTTCAAGCAAAGTTACCAAGTCCCTAATTTCCATTATAATTGCATGTGGAGTCCACACTCAACTCTACCCAGTCCTGACAAGCATACCATAACCTCCTTCCTATTGCCCTCTCTTGAATCTTGATTTTCTTCTCTTGAGCTAACTAAACCCAAGTCCATCACTTTTTCTTCAAAGGTTTTATTTTTCAATTTTTTTTAAAATCATTTCTCAGTATGAAGAAATTCTAAAACCTTTTTCACCCTCATGGCTATTGATTTCGGTGAACTGTCATTTCAGGCTTTCCAGGGTAGCAGTGTAACTCTTCATTCTTATTTTATTATCATAGTTAGCCTTCACATAATTGCGAATGGGTCGGGAAAAAGGATGGCATTGTTATGTGTACTACCTTTCTAAATACTCTTAGCTGAATTTATCCTCATCTAATAAATTTTAGTTTTGGATATCTTTGGGAAATCTATCTATTAAAGCTCTACTTAATCTGCAAGAATCTGGGCTGGAGAAGTGGCTTGGTGGTTACGGAGCTTGTCTGGCACACCTGAGTACACGGCTTCAAACCCCACCACCCACTTATACAACTAAGTGTCAGAGCAACGAAAACCACGTTAAAAACTCCATAAAAATTGTTTCTTTCCCTTTCACTGTCCTTCTCTCTTTAAAAAAAAAATCTGCAAGAATTTCTTTTTTCCTTCCAACATGTCTATCTTTGCACATAGCATCTAAGTGATGTTTTAGGATTCTTCGTTCTTTTTTATTCTAGTCTACAGACCATTTAAAAAGTTGAAGAGCAGTTAGGAAGCTCTTCTCAAACACAAGACTTCAGACTTTCATTCAAACAACAAACTATATCTGTTTTACTTAAGCACTTAATCTAACAGTAGGAGCAGTTGATTTTTTTCAAAGTCCTCTTTTTGTATAAGTTACAAACAACAACAACAAACAGCCAAGATCTCTTGAAATGTTTAATTACAATTTAGAATATAATTGTCTTTCTTTCATGTAATCTCTAATTGGAGATCCAGCCCTGAAATTACTAATGACTTGGACCAACAATTTGCCCTTAACATACCTTCTCATATTCTTTACTCATCACATACATTCCTATAAAGTGCATTAAGCAATTGTGGAAACTACAGATGGTTTTTGTAGTTAAAGTGGGCTTTATAATACGTATTTGAAGGCATAACTGATGGCTTTTAATTTCTGAGTATAGATGAGGATAAAAGCCCTGACACTTCAAAGCACCCCTGGGGGCAAAATGATAAAGAGGTATCTTTAGGAGAAAGACCCATTCTACTGTGAGTATTGCTTCTAAAGTTCACAATTAAATAACGGATCTGTCTCAAAACTACAGTCAAGATGAAGTGTAAGAAAGAAAAAGAATCAAACATCAGTTCCTCATCCTTCCAGTGTCCCTAATCAGGGCAACCTGCATCCTTCCTTCATTTTTAGGAAAGGAATGTAAGCTTCTTATTCATTCTCAAAGGTGTATTTTCTAAGCATTAGGTCTCCCAGAAAGTAAAGTGCTAATATCTCAAAAGGCTACAAAGCAAAGTATTTTTTCTTTCTCTTCAAAATTATGAATCACTCCACTTACCAGAAAATTAGCAAACATATGAATATTTGGAACTTTTTTTTTTTATCGGAAGTTGACTTCAAGAAAATTCCACAAAAGAACCACAACATAAAACCTTCACTTTTTCTTGAGGAAGAAATAGCAAAGAAATTTTTTTAAAAAATCTCCAGTTTAGAGGATGAATATCAAATAGCTAATTCACAAAAGTCACTGATATTGTGAAGTTATGAAAAAGTATTTCAGTACTAAAAAGACTCCTATACAAGTCTGGTAAACCTAAATAGTATACTGGGGTTTTGTTGTTGTTTGTTTCAGAAGCCATAACACTAATTTGATGAATCACAGAAAATTCTGAATTACCTTCTGTGCACTGTGGGTCTGAAATTTATCTTAAGAAATATTTAAGGGGGCTGGAGCGTGGCTCAGCGGTTATGGCGCTTGCCCAGCATGCGTGACTACAAGGGTTCAAACCCCAGCACCCACATACACAACTAAGTGTCAGAACAACGAAAGCCATGTGAAAAACTCAATAAAAATTTATTCTCTCTTTCTCTTTCTCTCTCTCTCACTGTCCTTCTCTCTTAAAAAAAGAACCCTCTTTTAAAAAAGACATATTTAAAAGTGCTAAAAAAGAGAAGCAGAAAACCAGTCAAAAGGTCATGCAAATGGACAAGTCTCTTTATCAGGAGAGCTGCCCTCCTTGACCCTCCTACTTCCACTGGCTCTGTTTGCACTTGGGCTTGGGGCCCTGGGGCTGGGTTGGGGGCCTGGGTAGCTCTTAAATTCTCAAGGCGCTCCCGGCTGCTCAGATTCCCCTTGAATGAACCCTGCAGTCCCCCGCTGAAAACTCCCCCAGGAAATCCTTAGCCTCTCCCAAGAGGCCACCCTCCCAGAATTTCCGGAACCCTGCACAGAAGAGTGTCCCAGCACCAGGCTGGCTGCCCCACGGGCCAGCTGCTGCCCTCCCTGCCCCACCCTGTCTCTGCCACGCCCTGACCTCAGTGCTCACCGGATGATCACGAACATGACCAGCGAGTTGCCCACCAAGCCCACGACGAACACCACGGAGTAGACCGCGGTGATGATGACCGGGATGGCGGGCGAGATGTGCGCGGGCTCCAGCTGCGCGTCCTCCGGGCCCGCGCTGCTGTTGCTGTCAGACTCGGTCCAAACAGGGAACCAAGCGCTGCTGTTGGGGAGCAGGCAGGCGCTTGGGGCGCAGGTAGGGCCTGGCTCCCCGCGGAAGATCTGGATCGGTGACTCCATCGCGGGGCGGCTGCAGCTGCAGGGCGAGGAGCGGTGGCACCTGCGCGGCTGCGGAAGCGAGAGGACAGGTTGGATCCTGCGAGGCAAACTTTGCCCGCTCGAGGGCCGGCGCGCAGAGGCTGGCGGCGCTGCACAGCTGCGGCCCCCTGACACTCAACCCCGTTGCACAGCCCCTGCGGAGCGCAATGGGGAGGAAAGACCTCTCTTAGCCATCCCAGTCAGCTGACGCCCCACGCTGGATGACCCGCAGCGGTGGAGAGAACTCGCGCTATCTCCAGCTCCGAAGATGACAACCCCCATCTCCACCTCCCATTCCTAGGTACTGTCCACTGGAACAACTGCCCGCAGACTGCCGATCTGAGTTTCAAAGGACAAGGGACACCCCCACCCCCACCCCCGAGCACAGAGTACTAGCTGGGAACGCACCTCGGATGCCCAAAGCTCACCTCTGGTTCCCAGTGACAGACGAAGTGGTTTCTTTTGAACCTGGCTCAGTCTTCGGGGTCCCCGCGCACCTGCAGCCCGCCGTCACTGTCTCTTGGACCTCCGCCTAACTGTGTGGCCAGAGTGGGTTTTGCCAAACACAGTCCGCGTCTCTACGGCTCGGCTCGGTGCGCTGCTCCCACTACTGGAGGTGGTTCAGCCGGGCGGGAAGCAGGTAGGACAAGGCCAAGAGAGGGTACCCGCAGGCTGAGAGCTGGTCTGGTGCGCTCGCCTGAGGCCCGCCCATCATCGCCCCGCCCCTCCAGAGCTGGACCCCAGCAGCTGGGAGCCCCAACTAGCGCCCCGGCAGGCTCACCCTGCCACTGGCTGCCCAGAGTCGCACACTGCCTTGTTTTAATGGCCCTGAAGCCTTCCCAAGGGCCTAAGGCTGAGCTCTGGGCCATTTACATTTAGTAACAGGAAAGGGCATGCCTACTTAGTGCCAGCGTTCATCTGGATTATTCATAATGTGTTTAGAATTTATTGTCTGACAAGCTTTTTTTTTCAGGTGAGGAGGAAAGCTATGGTGATTTTATTTTTATTTTGTTTATTTGAGTGATCCTTATAACGTTGCAAAATGATCCAGCTAAAGTAAGACCTGGTGATAAAATATTAATGATTTAAAATGTATACATAGAATTTGCTGGGTATTTTGTTACTTTCAGTCTGCTTTAACCAGACTGAGTCTTATAGGTACTACCTGCACTGCATGTTATTACCTGCGAAGACAAAACACTGTCTTTATCCAGGCCAGGTGGGTGATAGTGTTCCTTTGCCTTCCTCTAACCCCGGCAGCCATAGCATTCTCCTCCTCTCCTGTAAGGCCAGATTTGAACCTCCGTGGAGAAACTCAGTCACCACAATTTCTTGCATAATTCTGCCAGGCCAAGGATTGTTGTCAGATTCAGCTGGATGAAAGAAGTCCTGGAGAAAGGGAACCAGATGAACAAGGATGCAAATACAGGGATCCAGGGCTGTCACTTAGGTGAAGATACTGAAAGAAAGTGGGGGTGTTCTCCTTTCCCATAGGGTACTGGCGGTGGGATCGGAGAGCAAGGATTAGGCAATGAACTTCCCAAGTGGATTCCTCTCTTACCCTAACAAACTGTTTTCCATAGCTCAAGTTCAAGACCACACCTCAGGCCCCAACAGCCTTTCCATTCATCAGCTTACAGTAGAAGAGGGCTACTCCTTCTTTCAAGACACTATGATCCCAAAGGAAATTTGGCCACCAGAATTTTCCCCCAGCCTAGAAATGCTCAACTGTTTGAAGCAGAATGATTTGAAGAGCAAAAGAAAAGCTTCCCTTTGTCAGTGGTATCACTTCAACCCTGAGTTTTGAGGATTGCTACCAAATCTTGTGTCTTTTAAGTCTGCCTGCAAATTATTAATGGAAAGTAACATCTGTTTTTGCAAAATATCAGCTCTGCTGAAATCTCAATGTATCTAAGGGTGCCCTCTCCATAAGAAAGATAACAAACAAAATCTTCCCCTCATGGTTAAAGCCTTTCTCCTGCCAGAGTAGCCCTGTGCTACCACCAAACCAACCTAGCAAAGATGTTTTATTTGAAACAAACAAAAACTGAATAGTACTAGAGTTGAAAAGAAAGTAAAAATAGTTTGTCAAAAAAAATATTGGGAAGTCCAGAATTATCAATGTATCTTTTCATCTATCTATTACTAATCTATGATCTCATGCATTAAAGACACAATTGTATTTGTGTTACATACTGTTAAAAGTGTGCCTAGCTTCCTTTTGCACTCATTTTCCACATTGGTATTTTTTTTCTTTATTTAACACAAGGTGATTCACACATCTAGATCTGGGTTCAAACTTATAAACTCAATACGTTCAAACATGTAAGTTGAATAAGCTCTTGCCATATGACTTTTTCATAGAACAAATGCAGACCCCTCTTCCCCAACACAAAACAAAATTAGGAGGGAGGTATTTAACAAAGACAAAAAATAAAAGGAAAAATATTTTACTTGAAAAAATGTACATACAATTTTAAAGATATAAAAACAATTCTAAAGAGTCCGCTTTGTTACAATTCCAACAACTGTATCTCCCTTTCTCACATATATAAGTTGTCCCTCAGTATTCCCTGGAGATTCCATCCAGAACCTCCACAGATATCAAAATCTACATAGGCTTATGACCCTTATATAAAATGATACAGTACTTGCATGTATAAGCTCATGTACGCTATGCAGATGACTTCTAATACTGAACATAATGCAAGTGTTATACAAATAGTTACACTGCATTGTTTAGGGAATGTTGATGAGGGGGAAAAGTCTGTACAAGTTCAATAAAAACACAATAAAATATATATTTTCTGTCTGAAGTTAGTTGCAACCACAGATTCAGAATCCATGCATAGAGAACAGACAGTACATAGTATGAAAGGACTTCACTGGGATATATTCGCATAACTAAAGCAGATGCCAGGACTTCTACAACATAAGATGATGTCCTAATGCTAACCATTGGTAAGAAAATTCTACTCACTGAAATAATCATTTAAAGGTAAAATAATGCTAATTATTACAACAGTGGTTTTGTTTATGTTTATTTTCTTCGGTTTTCTACCAAACTAATAACCAAAATAAACTGAAGTCGAGATGGGCAGAGCATTGAGACACCTTGAAGCGGCTCTGGTTGCCAGGGGAACCCACTAGAGTCTCTTAGTTTGCTCAGTGTGGCTGTTTCTGTGCTGTCAGGCTCTTGGGAGTAGAAGATTTTATCCTAATGTTGGGCAAAAGCTCATAAAATAGGAAGAAAATAAACTAGTAAAATGCTGTGCACTATTACGCACTGAAGTAGAGCAGCATGCGTGATTAAACTCACTAGTACATTATGTCTACTTGATGTTCAACTCAATGCAGCTTATAACTCTGATGAAAGAGTTTTAAAAATAAAAATATTGGGAGTTTTATTGATCAATGCCTCAAAGCCTCTTGTGTGCTGAGGAGCTTTGCCATTTCTATCAGACAGGCTGGATAACTCAGCAGCCTATCATGATGAACTTGCTTTCTTGTGGCTCTGTGGACACAGAGCAGCAATGCATGTCAAGCTGAAAGGAGCAACTCTGTTTGCTTAAGACCTCAGGTGCCACCACCACAGTACGCTAAGCCAAGACGCAGCCAGCCCCAGCTTACTTCACTCAACGCATATTGCTAACCGTAGCCAAGTGGCAGAAGAAAAGGCAGCCTGTGAGAACTGCAGCAACAATCAAGACAAATGCAATCTCTTCTCAAAGAGAATGTAAAGTCAGGCATGAAAGATGAAATACGAATGCTCAAAATTTTATGGATAATTAACTAAAAATTAAATAAAGTCAATTCTGCTCTCCACTATGTAGGAAAAGTATTGAGAAGGAAATAAAGCAAGTTTGTGCAAAATTTAAAAAAGTATCTCTGCTTCTTGGAGACATGCTACTTGTGCCTTTTGAGTAAATCATCATAAAAAATATTGAAGCCAACCTTGTCTTTAGAGTGTGAATATCCTGTGGGAAATTGCACACATGACTGGCACCCACCCTACCCATATGGATAGGAGGCCTGAAGATGCCAGGGAATCACCCGAAATAAGAAAGAAAGCATCAGGACCTGAAGAAGTGGCATTGAACCTGACACTCAATCATTGTTACCTAAGGGAAGAGGGGAAAAGCAAAAACCATTTCAAGTGGGGAACAGCACATGTGAAGGAGACAGGTAGGCAGGAGTGGGGTCTGTTTGTGGCACCATGGTCAAGGTGGCTGAGCCTGATGGTCAAGGGCAGCATGGAATAAACAAGATGGTGAAAGCACTGGAAGGGAAGAGGGAAGAGAGGAGTTCCATATTGAATGAGCATTGTTTACCGTCATTACTAAAAGTCATCGTGGTGTGACACATAATCTATAAATGTGGGGTAAAATAAAAATTCTCTTATGGTCATAGACTTCTTATACTGAAACTCTCCACTGAATTGAATCCACCAATTTGAAAATGTATTACTGGTCACATGGCAGGCACCAGGAAATGGGGTGAGAGAAATTTTGGTAACACAAGGCACCCAAGGCATATCAAACGTCTGTGCAGAATTGGTCCATGAAGGAAGGGATTAGGATAGGAACAAGGATTTACCAGGAGGAAAAAGCACAGAGGTACACGTGTTGGTGCTGTTTTTATGCATGCTGGGTTTGTGTCCTCTCTGGGGCTGAAGAATGAAACCAAGGCAAACGGAATAAACAGAGCTGTATTAAGGAAAGGACAGAAGGAAAAGACTTCTCCAGGAGAAGGGAGTCTCAGAGCGGAGAACTCAAAGAGGAGATGCAACTCGCCTTTTTAAGATTCTCTTCCCTTGATTAATCCTTGTCTTCCCTCCCCCATGTCTAGGAGTATAAGCGTGAAATTCTGGTCTGATCTAGTCTTTGGTTCTGGGTTTTTATCAGCAGAGGGGAAGAAACTGTCTGGAGCACCCTTAGGGCAATGGATGCTCTTTGCCCTCTCAGAAAAAATGACCATCAGTTAATTTCCTTCTTATCGACCCACATCATTCTGCCTACACTGACTGCCTAGGTTTTTCTGTCTGGTTGTCAGAACCTGGCTCATTGTGGTGATCCTGCTGTCACAAGCACAGGATAGTGACAAGGTGAGATCCTCCATAGGGTGGAGGGAGCTGGAAGTGGAGCATGGGAGGTGGAGTTCCAGAAGCAGAGCTCCAGAAGGACCTCGGTGCAGAGTGAGAGGAGAGTGGGTGGCAATGGGGCTGCGAGTGTACTGTACCAAGCAAGGTAAGGTTGATGGATGGGAGGTGGGTACATTTAGACAGCAGCGCTGAAAGCTTTCCTACTCGTCTAGGTGAGAGATGACTCAACACTGAATCGACATAGTTGCAGAGAAGGTGGGGAGGAGATGATAGATTTAAGAACCATTTAAGAAATTAAGTTGGCAAGACTTGCATTTTGAATGAAACTGGAAATTAGAGAAGAGGACGAGCTTAGAATTACCTTAGGATTATGCTTGGGTGACCAAGAGAATGACAGTGCTATTAGCTGAAATAGAAAATTCAAGGGAAGCCACAGCAAGCTTTGGGTAGAACATAACGACCTCTAGTTTTGGAAGGCTGTGTTTAAGTCACCAGGGAGGTATTTGTTTATGTACATGACATAGGCATTTCCTATGTGGATGAGATTCAGTGTAGGTAGAGACAGAGCAGTTACAGCCATGGAAATGAATGAGGGCACCCCAGGTGA
>PVKS010012828.1:0-38671 GCA_004027875.1 Aplodontia rufa
TCCTGCCCCACACCATGAACCTGGCAAAAAACAAAACATTGTGTGGGAAATCAGAACTAGACTGAAGATCCCCAGCTTCCAACCTCTCATACATCTCCAGAAATATCTTTTAGGAGAAATGGAGAAAGAGAAAGCGATTACGCACATTTCCCCTCTGGACTCCTACACTGTCACAAGCCTGTGGGCTGACAACTCTCATCAGGTCACTGGACTAATACTTCCTTATTTTGTGGTGACATATTTTCTTTGTTATTAGATAATCCCATAAATTACTATTTCAGCCATTTAGTATAACAGTTTTTCTCTCTAATTTTTAAGCACTTAATCCTAATGTTTCAGAGCTTTCTTCTTTAAAAACGCAACAATTAAACTTGACCTTTTATTTGCTCCCATTATAATTCATACAGTTGGTGGAGTTCTGCCATATATGAATCTAATTCAAAACATTTTTGGTTAATCAGCTAGCCAGTGGGAAAGATAAGATGGATCCCAGATGTCCTCTGATGATGATAGGTAGATCAGATTACACCATGGGACAAAAGAGGATCAGGCTTCTCAGAATTTACTCACTGGGCAAGAAGTAAAAAATTACATCTCAGCAGCTAAGGTGGCAGCATATGAAAGACCTTTAAAATGGCTTTGAAGAAATATTTGGAATGTAGATGAAGGGTCAGGAGAAACATTACTTTTTCTTATTTTCATTGCTTTTTAAGGACGACATTTTTCTTTCAGAGGGACATCCCTCTGTATTATCTCTGCCCTTAAATATTCAGCAACTGGAAGATTGAAATAATTTTGCTGTTTCGTTTAATTATTATATGAGTGTCATGGTATAAATGTCATTCTGGTTCTATACTCTTACTCATAGAGTCAATATTAATACCTAATAGTATCAAGAAAACACTGGAAATTATATTCAGTTGACCCAAATTATATGCTATATTATCATTGAAAAAAAATCTACCTTCTCACTATTTTCCTGTGCTAGAATCATTCTACTAAACCCAATACCACTGTCTATACTGTGCTGATTCCTCACCCTCCATAAAAGTAACTGTGAGAAAAATTAGAATTGCTTAGTAAGGTATATATGGTACTCTCCAACAAAGCTGGATCACCACTTTATGACAATAAATATAGAAATTTATCAGCTACTTGATGACACTGGAAAAATCTTACTGGTTCTAAATTTTACCCCTAAAATATTACAAATATTCACATTAACGATAGCAAAACAGGAAAAGTGTACTATAAAAATTTCTTCTACGGTAAATGGATAGAGGCTTTAAAACTCTCAATCTCTTAGCATACTTAAATAGATGCTAGGATATGTCTTCCCTGGATTTTGGTCTTTATTACTTGACTATCTGTTTCTTACATTGAAAGTTAAGATGAAACCATTGAACAGTAACTAATCATTGGCACAGTCCAATCTACTATGACACTTTGTTCTTGGAAACATACCAGTATTTCTTCTTCAATTTCCAGCTCAGACCTCCTCCCTGTCCGAATCTAGACCCCATCCAATTTGATCCTCTCCCCATCCCAGTCAATGTCAACTCCATCCTTTTTGGTCCCCCAAACCTTAGAGCAGTGGGTCTCAAGCTTATGTGTGTATGGAAATCACCATCAGCACAAGATGGTGGACCCGGTCTTACACAGGAGACCAGGGGTGAGGTCCAGAAGTCTGCATTTCAAATACTTTCCTAGGCCACCCTGCTGATGCTGATTCGTAAATACACTTTAAGCGCAATGCCTTCCAGAAGTCTTGATTCTATTTACAAATGTAGAGAATCTGACCATAACTGATTTCTCTTCTATCCTCCCTGTCCTGGAGACTTTTGTTAACCCAGCAGCCACAATGATCTTAAATCTTGTCACCTTTTGGCTGCAGCTCATGGGTGCACTTTACTCAGATTAAAAGCTCAACTCCTCATGTCAGAGAGAGGTAAAGATCTGGCTCCCATTTTGCCTCTGGCCTATCACTTCCTGCTGTCTTTCCTCCCTTGACTCCTGTCACACTGGATTCCCTGGCACCTCCTGAACACTCCTACTTAAGGACACATGCATTACCTTTCTCCTCTGTCTGGAATTCTCTTTGCCCATATTCTGAATAGCCAGTTACCTCATCTCATCTCATCAAATATCACCTCCTCAACAAGGCTTATTCTGATCTACATAATATCGCAACCTACTCCCACTACTGACTCCTTTTTCATGCTGCTCAATTTTCCTTTTTTCCCCATCACACAGAAACCCCTTCAAGTATGCCATTTAATTTATTTTAAATGTTTGTCTCCTTCCACTAAAACATAATCTCTAGGAGTACAGGGGACTTCAACTTTGGCCCATGTCAGATACTCAAATATTTGTTGAAAGAATGACTAACACATTGAATAAATGAAACAGAGATCATACTTTTCATTGTGGAAATTCTAATTCTGTTTTCTTAAATCTTGCAGGAATTTAAATCTTGATAGTTTTATAATTTATGGCATTTCTAATTCTTTCTTTAAAAACATAAAGCTAGAATACTTACACATTTCAGACACTAGGAAAATTTACTAGGGATTTTTTGCCGACTTTCTGAATAGGCAGATTGATATTTCCTCCCCCATGTAAACAAATTTAACAGAGCAATATTAAGAAACATAAAGTGTGTTGAAATCATTTATTACTCAAAAAATTGCCAGACATTTTTAAGTTTTATTAAACACTTGGTGTTATACGCATATACTATAAAGTGCTAATGTTAAGGTAACAAGACTTATCCCCCAAATTTTGGCCACCTGCTTATACTAACATCAACATCATCATCAAAAGCATTTATTTGTGCAAGACTGCTCACTGCTATGTAAAATGAAATTAAACAGACATAGTCCCTGCCCTGTCTAGACAGTCTTACGGATACAATTCTATTATATTTCAAGAGCATAATATTTCAATCTCTTATACATTATTATGAGTGCAAAGAACAGAAAATGGCAGACTTTGGAGCATGATGTCGTGGTAGGTAAAGGCTCCTTTTTCCTTTTTAAAAAGACCCCTGGACTTTTTGCAAAGCCAGTGTTAAATGTCTTGGTGCATCATGCTTTCACGAATATTAGATATAGTTTAAAAGTCCATTTTTCCCACCCCCTGGAACGTAAGGTTTTAATCACCCAATACCCCAGTTCCTAACTCTCAACACTTTTGGGAGGTAAGACATTTAAGCGAAATGAATGCCTGTGAAAATAAACCATTAACCATCTCAGTATCTCATTATGAATCAAGTTAAAACTAAATAAAATATCTTCACAATTTTGAGATCCTATAAAATAATATAGCACTCTAATTTAAGCTTTGAGTGTACCCTACTGGGCACCTACTTTAGTGAGTCCTGGTCACAGGTACATCCTACATCTGTAAACTGTTGCAAGTGTTCATTCAGGTCCAGACATCAGAGATACAAAAAGTATGATATAATAAATCAGCAACCCTACCCTACTTGCTCGATTATAGCTTGTTATCTGAAAACAAATGGCTTGCCTGGCTAGTTTTTAATGTCTCCAGGCATCTGAGAGCTGATCTAAGTAAAAATATTGAAAACATTTAGTTTTAAAAGTTCACTCTTTTTCCTTTGGGTAGCTTTTATTTCAGAGCTTTTATTTTTCCTGCTTTGAACAATGTGGACTTTTGGAATCCAATTCCCTAAAGGTATTTGTAAGACTGGTAATAGTTTGTCATGTTAGACTTTTTAATTCTCTCAATTTTGAAAATATTCATTCCTTGAGGTTTTTTTAATTATTTTTAGTTCCTTTCTTTGAATTTGTTCCAATTTAGCAGTATCTTTTCTTGAATCAGCATTTGTGACTTTTCGTTATTTTTTTATTCCAGTCTAAAATAATTGTTCTCCCCTCCCACCAACATTAGCATATTTGAAGGGATAATTTGTAGTCATTTTTATTATGAGGCACACATTCTATTTTATAAGCACGCAGTGATACAGCATTGTGTTCTCAGACTGCATTTAACAAAATATTTGCAGTGAAGAGTCAGGTCTAGTGAAGTCAAGTCTAGTGAAGAGTCAGGAAATATACAGGGAGACATGTCAGCATATGAATACTGTCACTAGTGCTTGCGTGTGTTACAAAACAAGTTATTTATGTTTCTATGTGCAGGTGGGAAAGGACAGGCTTGACTGATTGTAAGAGTACAAATAAGAAAATTGAAGAACATAAAGTTCTATATTAGTCACTTAACAGAGAAAATAGAAAGAGGTATGATCTAGCTCAATTCAAAGATAAATGCTGAAAAGTCATTAGTTATATTAGCTAGTGTATATTTTTAATGTTTTTTTAAAAATATAGAATTGTTGACTTTATAAAGATCAGATAAAAAGATTTCTGTTTTTAAAGTAAAAAACAAATCATCAAGATACCAATGACATTCTTCACGGACATAGAAAAAGCAATTCTCAAATTTGTATGGAATAACAGAAGACCAAGAATAGCCAAAACATTACTCAGCAAGAAAATGGAAGCAGAGGTATCACAATTCCTGACCTGAAATTATACTATAGTATATGGTATTATAGGGCTACAGTAACAAAAACAATGTGGTATTTGTATCAAAACAGACTTGCAAACCAATGGAACAGAGTAGAAGATTCTGAGATGAACCTCCAAATCTTTAACCATCTGATATTTAATAAAGGGGGCAAAAGCATAGTGTGGAAGAAGGACACCTGTTCAACAAACGGTGTTGGACAAACCGGACAGCCATATGCAGACAACTGAAATTGTATCCTTACCTCTCTCCCTGCACTAAAATCAAATCAAAATGGTTCAAGGATCTGGAAATTAAATCAGCAACTTTACAATTGTGTGAAGAAAAAGTAGGATCAACACTATATGACATAGCGGTCGGCTCTACCTTCCTTAACAAGACTCCCATAGTGCAAGCATTAAAACCAAGAATAAATGAATGAGATGCTATTAAACTAAAAAGCTTCTGTACAGCTAAAGATTTAGTCAAGAGTGTCAAAAGAGAACCTACAAAATGGGAGAAAATCTTTCCCTGGTACAACTCAGAAAGAGGGCTAATAGGCAGAATATACAAAGAACTCAAAAACTGAACACCAAAACCACAAATAGTCCAATCAATAAAATGGGCTAGGTATCTAAACAGAAATATCTCAATGGGAAGTCCAAAAAGCCCATAAACATATGAGAAAATCCTCTACATCACTAGCAATCAGAGAAATGCAAATTAAAACTTCACTGAGATTCTACCTCACTCCTGACAGAGTGTCAAAATGAAGAATATGATCAATGACAGATGCTGAAGGGGCTGGTGGGACTGCACACTGGTACAGCCACTCTGGAAAACAGTGTGGAGACTCCTCAAAAAATTAGAGTTGGAACCACCTTATGACCTAGCTATCTCACTCCTGAATATTTTTCCAAAAGAGCTAGAATCCGCTTATTACAGAGATACTGCTTCATCAATGTTTTTAGCAGCTCAACTTACTATAGTTAGACTATGGAACCAACCCAGATGCCCCTCACTGGATGAGTGGATTCAAAAACTGTGGTACTATATACAATGGAATTCTACTTTGCTATCAGAGAGAACGATATCATGGCATTTGTAGCCAAATGGATGGAGATGGAAAAAATTATGCTAAGTGAAATATCCCAAACTCAGAGATTCAAGGGCCGAATGTTTTCTCTCATTTGTTGAAGCTGGAATACAATTGGAAACAGAATTATAGATGGCTAAGCTAATAATAACCTCAACATGGATGATTTTTTACATGAGCAGGGAGAACCTTGCCTATGACACTGGGGGATAAAGGGAGGGTGGCGGGGAGGGGGTCGGGAGGAAATAGGAAGGATGTCAAGGAGGCTAGAGGGAGAGAGTATGGAGTTATCAACCCATTGGGGAAACTTTGTCTTCCACGGGAAGTCCAACTACATGGGGGTTAAGTAGGGAAAAATATGGAATTGAGGGGAACCCAAGGGGGGAGACCATGGAATGGCATCAGTCTTGGCTTGCTATGTCATTATACATTTGTTCTTGTTTGTATGACAATGATTCCCTCCTAAATGTAAGACTATATTGAATGAATAAAAAAAGAAAAAACAAAAAACAAAGGTAAATGTCATGTTAGACAATTTGGAGATGACCCCAGAATTCTCTCCTCACTTTCTCTCTTTCCCAGTCTTTAACAAGCCCCTGATGTTGCCTGCGGGCTTAACTTCTTTTTGGCTCCCTCTGAATCTTGACAATGCAGTCTGTTTTCCTGGCACTGTACATAACCAATGCTTGTTTTTTGGAGACATCCAATAGTACCATGAATGACTGTAATGCTTCTGAGCGCTCCCTTGATAATATATTTTTGTAGCACACAATTTAATGTTAATGTGGGTTAGTTCTTGCAAAACCAAGGTCAGGCTCCTATTTGAATCACTGTCACTTTTATATCAGTTCACTGAAGAATGATTCTAGGACTAGAGGCTCTTGTTCACTAGGAGAAGGCCTCCATCTATGGAGAAAGACATCTATTCTTCCACCAACAGAAAGGAGGAATGGAACAGGGGCTCCTCCCACCTTGATTGCTCTCTGGGTGGTAGAACAACCCTGACCAATAACACAAGTCCTCCTGGTAAGAATCAGCATGATCTTTTGGGTGATATTTTCTAAAGAGAGGAAGCAAGGTGTTCTCATACTGTTGTAGGACATCAGTGAGGATTAACTGGGTCTCTCCTTACTGTCTTTGGAATGAGGGAAAGAGGTAGGGTTACTGTGGACCAAATAACAAAGAGTTTAATGATCCATTCTCTCTTCCTTTCCTGGTCTCCTTCCAACTTCTAGGTCAGAATTCCTACTTCTAATACCCAAACTTAGGGTTAGTACTACATAAAATGATCATACAAACAAAACTCCTGAAGTTTCTGAAAGCTTCATCATACCTTTTTCTAAACTAAATGTTAGAACCCATGCCTTGCTGCTTCTAGAACTACTTAATTTTGTTGTTTAAATATAAGTTTAATTAAAATGACTTATATGCATGTCTTAACATATGAGTCTAATCAAACAATACCACATGCCAAATTTACTGGGTTATAAGTTTAATGGATGACAACATTCAATTTTGTTCATATGTGCTCATACTCCTTAGTTTGTTGATCTTGGAGCATGGACATATTTTATGAAACTAAAAAGAATTAGACAAATATATTTTATGACCTCTAAAACCCAGTGCTTTTAGGTTGTCCTTTGAAGCTTGAAGCATAGCCTCTTAGCACCCAGCCTCATCCTGAAGAGCATTTTGCTCCAAAGTTAATTTTCCTTTCCTTTTCCTATAAAAGTTCCATTTCCTTGAATAATCCGCACTTAGGTAAAGTGAACTGATTAAACATATCTAGAGTAAGGTTTGCATGATTAATAATGCTTTCCACTAATCACTCCCAATAACTTAACATTTTGCATATGTTCAAAAACCTCAGAGACTTTTACCAAGCTCTAGGCTGTAAGTAAAAATTCAGTGATCATCCTTGCTTTCATGTGATGCCTAAAATTTAAAGGAGGAAGATGCTGAGCCCAATAAAAACCAAGCTTTATTTTAATGACAGAATCACAGGCAAAGCGGCAGAAAACTCAAAATTGGAGGATTATTTTTGGACAGAGGCATTTTTCCTTCCTATTTTGTCTCCCTTTAAGGCTGAATTTGAACTAGGTTCACAGAGGAAAAGGAATGCAAACACAATTCTCATTCTGCAAGTCTTCAGTATTATTACTTCTAGATCCTGAGCCTTTGGCTGCCTGTGTCCATTTTCTGCTTCCTGTGTGGTGTCCACCGCAACAGACACCTCAGGGAGCTTCTATGGGGAGCTGACCCAGTTTTTCTCATTTTCTAGCCTCACTTCTCCCATTTTCCCACCATCCAGCACACATTTTACATGAGAATGTGTGCCTTTCTCTTCCTGGCTGACATTATCCAATATGATTTCTCTTACTGACCTGCTTGGTCAGTCGCTGCTTGGTTTTCTCTGACAGTTCCCTATTTGGAGCCCGTGTGAGGAAACTCCCTCGGGAGATCATAACACCTTGTGCATACCTTCTTGGACTGACTACATTGTTGGGTTTTCTTTCTTTTCCAAAGCCACACAAGCATGAAAGACTGTGTCACATCCTAAGCCTGACATGAAATGAATATTAAATAATATCTGTCAAAGAATGAATTAAAGGACTTTCATTTGTGACAATGTGTAGTACTAGATATTCTGAGGAAACCTCCAATTGCGGAAAACCAAAAAGCACTAGATTTCAGTAAAAATCAAAATCTTAAAAATTGTTGAATGCACAAAGCTGGAGAGGAAGTAGACACGAGTTGATTCTAAAGAGATCAGCTGGTTCCTGGAGGTTTAGAATTTTCTGCTTTAATAGCAAGAGCAGGGAAGAGGGGATAAAGTTTATCTTCATGTTGTGGAAGAGGATGGAGATATTCTCATAATGTGAAGATTCTAAAGCAAAACGCTTAGGGGAAGAGTAAATAAAATAGAAAAAGACAAAACTCTCAATCCTTGAAAAGTCCCAACTATGGAGACAGTAAAAAGCCTGGGGTTTGCCAGGGAATAAGGGGGAGATATAAATAAATAGGAAGAGCACAGAGGAATTTCAGGGCAGTGAAACTCTTCTGTGTGATGCTGTACTGGTCAATACATGTCATTATACATTTGTCCAAACTCACAGAATATATAACACAAGACTGAACCCTAATGTTGACTCTGCATTTTGAGCAATAATGATGTGTCCATGTAGGTTCATTGATGATAACAATTATACCACTCTGGGGTAGGATACTGATAGTGGGGAAGGATGTGTCTGTGGTATGTGGGAACTTTTTGTATTTTCTGTTCAATTTTTTTGCTTTAAAAAATAAAGTTTCTGGGGCTGGAGCAGTGACTGAGCGGTTACAGCACTTGCCTGGCATGCGCAAGGACGCAGGTTCAAATCCCAGCACCACGTATACACAATGAAATATCAGAGCAACAAAAGCCACATGAAAAACTAAATAAAATTTACTCTTTCTCTTCTTTCACTGTCCCTCACTCTCAAAAAATAAATAAAGTTTCTTCAAAAAAATAAAATGGGAGCTGGGTTATAGCTCAGCGATAGATTACCTACTTGTCTAGCTTGTAGGAGGCCCCAGCATCATGAAGAAAACTAAAGAAAAAGTGTGTGTGTGTGGGAGGACACAAACAAACAAGCAAACAAAAACTCTACTCAATCCACATAGAGAAACAGTAAAGACACTTTCCTGTCTCAGCTTGGCTCTGGGTAAACTCCTTCAGAGTTTCTAACAACAGGAGTCATGAGGGAATTGAGACACAATTCACTCCATGTGGACAGCGATGATTACTTTAACATTGTCTTGCGTTAGTATTGAGACACTGCCCTATCCATCACCATCTGTCTCAAAACCAAATGTAAAATTCTCCCAGGAAGCACACATCTTAATCCAGATTACAGGGAATATCCTCTTAAATTCCAGCAATCATGAAAGCACACAGGAATATCATAAAACATAGGAGTAAACAAAGCAACATGAAAAGAATACAAGAAACAAGAAAATCAGATCTACAAATAAATCTGGTAAGAAAATTATCAGAACACAATACAAAATAAGAAAATTTAATATATTTATGGACAGTATAATAAAAGAAAGTTGAAGTAATAACCAAAGAACAAGTGTCATTCTGGAGAATTTTAAAAAGAACTGAATAGAATTCAGTTCATATAAATGTTTTTAGAAACTCAATAGGGGGAATAAAAGGCATATGAGATATAAATGGGAGACAAGTTAATAAATGAAATGTATCGAGAAAATTACACAAAATGTAGCACAAAGAAAAAATGAACAAAATTAGATATGGATTATGTACAGAAAATATTTTTATAGAATGTTCTAGAAATAATTAAAAATACAAATCTGCAGAGTCAGAATACTAATGAGAATCAAGTGAGTGACCTGTTCCTACATAGATCAGAGCTAGCTGCATGACACTAATGATAAATAAAAGAAATCGGGGAGAAAAAACAAAGGAAGAGCAATTAGAATGACAGCTGGATTCTCAGCAGCAACGAGGGAAGTGAGAAGGCAGCAGGCCATCACCTGGAGCGCTGAGCAACGTTCATTTACAGTTAATTTAACAGTAAACCAACTTTTAAGAAAAAGCACTAAATGCAGATATTAGTGTATAAAAAATATAAAATATAAAAAGCCAAGAGCGATTACTTCCACTGAATCCTCATTAAAAGAACTTCTTGGGGCTGGAGCAGTGGCTCAGTGGTTATGGTGATCGCCTGTCATGCACAAGGACGCTGGTTCAAACCCCAGCACTACAAACACAACAAAGTGTCGGAGCAACGAAATCCACATGAAAAACTAAATAAAATTGATTCTGTCTTTCTCTTTCTCTCACTTCTCTCTCTCTTAAAAAAAGAAAGGAAAAAGAACTTCCAAGGGATATACTCTAGGCGTAGAGAATATGATCCTTAAAGATCAATGCTCTAAAAAGAAACAGGGTCAAAGAAAATAGAGTATTTTCAAGTATATCTAAATAAACATTGACTAAGTGTCTAATGGAGTTAATGAAGATGAGCTGACAACTATATAAAATGTTTACTGTATAAAATATCTAACCTGTGGTTTTAATTATAAAAGAGCTAGCCGGGCACTATGGTACATGCTTGCAATCCCGGAGATTTGGTGAGGCTAAGACAGGACGATCACAAGTTCAAAGCCAGCCTCAGCAATTTAGTGAGGCCATAAGCAACTTAGCAGACCCTATCTCAAAATAAAATAAAAAAAGGGCTGAAGATGTAGCTTAGTGGTTAAGTACCCATCCTTGGGTTCAATCCTTGGTACTGCTGCTACTTCTGTTACTACTACTACTACTACTAATGCTAAAACACTTGATAACAATAGCACATAAAGGGGGTAACTGGAGTTAATATGTCCTAAGAGAAGTGAATTATTTGATAAGCAGGTATAGATACTACCTAATTCTTCATGCAAATTAAAATTTAGGGTAACCACTAAGTGAATACAAATAGATATATACATTTTCACACAGAAGAGAAAAAATTGTGATAAGAGCAAAAAAAGATTGTCACTAGTTCAAAGAAGGCAAGAAAGGATAAAAAATTAGGATAAAAGATTAGAGATTGCAATTGTTAGAAATTAACAGAGGTATATTAAAACCCCCATGTTTAGAATTTAGTGAACAGACTTCTCAATTACTTATGACTTGAAAAAAAAAAAGAAATTAAAAAATATCTATGACTGAATAATAAAATTCCTCCTTATCACATTGTGAAATGCAACCAAAACAGAATTTAGTTGAACATTTCTGTGAAATCAAGAACAGTTGAAACTTAAAATACTAAACATCAAACCTAAGAAACTGGAAAACATGGACTGGGTGCAGGAGCGTAACTCTTGCCTAGCCTGTGTGAAGCCATGGGTTCGATCCCAAGCACTGCAAAACAAATAAAACAGAAAAGAAAAGAAAAAGAAAATGCAAAAAACAATAAGTTTAAAGAAAGTAGATGAAAGAAAATAATATAAATATCAAAGAAACACAAAAATATAGAACTTACAGCCTCAACAAAGGCAAAAGTTATTACTGGAGAAAACTAATAAAACATTAAGGCCTGGCACACTGGCACATGCCTGTAATCCTAGCGACTCAGGAGGCTGAGACAGGACTGTAAGTTCAAAGCCAGCCTCAGCCACTTAGCGAGGCTCTAAGTAATTTAGGGAGACTCTGTCTCAAAATAAAATTTAAAAAGGGTTGGGGATGTGGCTCAGTGGTTAAGCTTTCATGGGTTCAATCCCTGGTACCAAAAAATAAAAATAAAAAATAATTAAACTTGTAACAAACTTTATTAAATGATAATATTAACAAAAAGAAATCTCACACATTATTGGAGATAAAAAGGGAAGACAAATGCAAATACACCCAGTTACAAAGACAATAACTGAAAAGTATGAATTGTTTTAAGCTAGTAGATTTGAAACCAGTCTTAGTCCCATAAGAAAAAAGAAAATTATTGAAGAAAAAGAAATAACACAAGTAAATGCTTACACAGAATTTATTATGTGCCAGTGTTCTACACATTCATACATATTAAGTCATGTAATTCTTACAACCTAATAAGCCCCACTTTACAGAAGAAGAAACTGAGGCACAATGAGGTTAGATAACTATACACAGTAAGTGGGAGCTAAGCTTGAACCTAGAAGTTTGTTTCCAAAGTTCATTGTCCTGACTACTACACTATGCTTCTTATAACCTTTAAAGACATTCGAGCAGTAATTAAAAATCTCCCCATATATAAAATACTTTGCTCATTAATTTATAAGCAAGGTCTACTCAACGGGAAAGGAACAGACAATGCTAACCTAAAACAAATGCTTCCTTCCAGAGGCCAGAAAAAGAGGGAACACTTTCCAATTCAGTCTATCAGAACCAGATTAGGACTATATAAGAAAAAGAAATAACTCATAAATGTAGATGAAATGTTCTAAACAAAATACTAGAAAATTAAATCACAAGTATGTAAGCAATAAAGCAATATAATGTATTATGAGCAAGTTGGGTATATTCCAGGGATGCATCCATAAGACTGGACAAATATTAAAAAGTCCTATACTATCAAGCATTGGCAAAGGATGTGGAGCAAAGAGGACATGCATGATTCTGGTGGGAATGTGAGCCAAACTGCTCCCTTGAGAAAACTTTCATATTAATGCATCAGGTCTGAACCAGCACTGTGGTTTTTGTTGTTGTTGTTGTTGTGTGTGTGTATGTGTATGCTTTATCATCCTTTTCTATGGTTCTTTTTTTCTCCTTCCCTGTATTTATTAAATTGGTAAGATTTTCTTTATTTTCTAGTATGTCTTCTGCTCTTTTAGAACCAAAAGATTTTATTTCTATTCGTTTAATGGATTCTTTAGATTTTTAAATATTTCTCTGAACTGAAATTCTCCAAACAGCTAAATTTTTATTGGGACTTTCTTTCCTCTTCCCCAATATAAATATTACATAAAAACAAAGTTATAGTTAACAGTTGGTTTGTTATTAGTTTTCTATTAATTCAGTAACAAATGATGAACTCAGGCACTGAAAATGACACAAATTGATTATCTCACAGTTCCGTAGGATGGAAGTCTAGGGAGAGCGTAGCTCAATGGGTTGTTTGGAGTTCCACAAGGCCCACATCTAAGTGTTGGAAGGGCTGTTACATTTCGAAGGTTCTGTAGATAAATCCACTCCCAAGTTAATTTAGGTTGTTGACTAAATTAGCTATCTGAGGTTGTGGGACAGATGCCCCTCTTTCACTGCAGGTCATTTCGTAGGGGCATCATAAAGTTCAAGAAGCCTTGCTTGTTTCTTTCCTTTGTCTTCCATCTCACAGCCAGAGACAGTGCATGAATGCCTTCTGGTGCTTGGGATCTCTGATTAGTTTTACGTACTTTTTTTTTTTTTTTTTGCCTCCATGTGGAAGGATGTTCTCTACCTTTAAGGTTTCACGTGCTTAGATTAGGCCCACTTGGATGATTTAGGATATTCTTCCTGTCTTAAGGTCTGTTACCTTAATTATATCAGTAAATTCCTCTTTACCAGGTAACATAATACACATCCCTAAGTTCCAGAGATCAGGGCACAGATATATTTGGGAGACATTCTGCTTACCACACTGACTATAGCTGTCAGGATAGAGTAGGTGACTCTGAAAATGCAGACGACCTCCCAAATCCTTTCAGTTTAACACAGGAAATATTTAATTTTTCCTGATGTGATGTCTGACTTTCCTCAGCAGCTGTCATCTGTGGGGCCCCTTGGTGGCCCAGACTGAAAGAGGATGTACCATCTGATACAACAGTGCTTCTCCACCTCGAAGGGGGATCTTGTTAATCTGGAGACTCCGATCCTACAGGCCTGCAGTGGAACCTGAGATTCTCCATTGCACACATGAACTAGGCCGATGTGTGGCTGCTGCTGAACCCAAATAGACCTTGAGAAGCAAGGTTTTGAGACACACAGGCCTCTTGGTCACTAGACCAAGGAAAAGAGCTGGGAGACATGTCACACTGGCCCTTGATTGTTTCACTTTGAAGGAAAGATACATCACTTCAACTCAGAAGTTGCCAGCGCAAATGTAGGTGGTCATGCCCAACTTCAGGGGGCTGGAAAAGTTCAGCTCCCCCAGATACTCATCAGGTCAAGAGAATCAGAAACACTAGTGGAGAGCAGCAACATGCACACGTACATTCTCACTCTCACACCCTTCTGGGTTTATTCCTGCTTTCTTCTACATCTATCATTACCAGGGTCCTCCTTTCTCTTCCTCAAAACATCCTGTAGCAATTCCTGTAGTAAAGGTCTGTGGGTAGTAAACTCTCATCTTTGTGTATCAGGATGTGTTTTTCTTTTGCCTATGCTCTGCCCTGATAGCTGAGGATACAAATTCTACGCTGTCAGTGATTCCTTCTGTTGGTGTTTTGAAGATGTTAACTCATTATCTTTAGATTCAATTGTAACTGAGAAGCTTTGTCTTTAGCCTCGTCTTCATGCTTTTGTGACTAATCTGTCTTTTCTCTGATATCATAATATTTCCCTCTTATTCTTAATATTGGATTATCTTTCTGATGGAGGACTATAGATCTGGAAATTCTTTTTTTATTTTTCCTGTTCAGCATGTGATTAGATTAGGCAATTTTAGTCTAAGGAATCTTGTCTTTCTTCTTTTCTGGAATATGCTGAATGTCATTCCCTCCATCTTCTACGAGATGTATGTTGGAACTTTTTATTCACCCACTTTATCACTTAAGGGCTCTTTTATATGATATATTCTAGAATTTTGCATAAAGTTTCTAATTGCTATTTTTGAATGTTCCCTAATTCTCTCTTGCTGATGTAGAAATTATCCTACAAACAGAGATTTTATTTCAATTATCACATTCTTTTATGACAAATTTCTCGTATTTTATTTTCCTTATCATCTGTTTATTGCTTATTTTCTGCCTCCCAACTTATTCCTCATATTTCATGTTTGTTACTTAGTCAATTCTCAGTACTTGTGATGATTATAGTCTATAAATTCGCCATAAACACTGAATCAGTAAATCCTGAACCATCACTCCTAGAAGAATTCTAGGTCTTTAAAATGCTGACAACATTGTAGTCAACATATCAATTGATAACCTTGTTTGATGTGTGTTTCTATTTAAAGACACCTTATTTAATAGTGTTGATGCATTGATGTTGAACTCGGCTCTAACAGCACTGTAATTCACACCTGAAGGAAGATTATCTAACACACATTTATTCTCTATAAGGCACATAACAGCCTTCTTGAGCTTAGAATCACTAGTGGCACTGTGCCTAGGGGCCATTCTAAACAGCAACATCACCCCAAAGATCACAGAAATAGATGTGAAAACCTGACCTTAAGTATACCACAAATTACACTTTTTTGCAATATAAGGGCTGAAACAAGAAGGTTGAGTGTCATCTTTTTTTTTAATTTAATTTTATTTTTTTTAAAGATAGAGGGACAGAGAGAGAGACAGAGAGAAACAACTTTATTTAGTTTTTCACATGGCCTTAGTTGCTCTAACACTTAGTTGTGTACGTGGTGCTGGGGTTCGAACCTGGGTCCTCGTACTTGCCAGGCAAGCGCCGAAACCGCTGAGCCACCGCTCCAGCCCCGAGTGTCATCTTTTTTGACCAAAGCTGGGCACATGCACATGGGGCTACTCAGATAGCCCTATCTTTGTCCATGAATGACCACAAAAGTGCCACAAGTATTGATTTGGGGGTTACAAATAAATGTTAGTCAGTAGGCAAACTCACAATTACCATAATTCATAAATCAATTTTAATGTCTTTGTCCAACTGTTTCACACCATTTATCTGGAGTGAATATTAATTTTATCAATTTTCTTGGTATTTTATTTCCTTATCGTCTTTTGGAATTTTTATTTGCAGGCTTACTTTTAGTGGAATTTTTTTTTTGTTTTCTCTTCTTCCTTCTTTGCCTTTGACTATTCTGAAAACTTTATGATTATTCCATTTGGTTTACATAGCTTCAAATCTAAAATCAGATACTATACTGGAACTTTGGGTTTTAATCCATAATGAGGAATTAGCAAGTGCAATCCAGAACTAAAGTGTGGCTTGGTAGAGTTTCAGTTCATGGTGTGATATTTACATCCACCATGTAGCCTTTCTTAGACCCACGATTGCAAAAAATGCTTTCATCTTAAGCAACAGGTTACTTTCCCTTCTTCCTCCTAATTCTTCAGGTTTTCTTCTCTAAAGAGTCCTGTCTAAGCTTCTGATACTGACTTCACTACCTGGCTCGTGTCCTGCTTCTGATCACCTTATAGAAATGGAGCTACTGCCAATCTTCATGTATTTCCAGTCTTAGAGCCCCAGAGCGGTGGTATCAGCACTGTTCATCTTGCATTTATGGTCATTTTTGGTCCATGGACATTTTTATCTTGCTTTTGAACCTGGCTATGCCATTGATTTTATCATTTTATATTTTACCTAATTTTGCTGCTTATTTAGAAAAGGGAAAATTAACAGACTGAGTGGAAGTCCTCTGAGTTTTCCCCTTACGTTTTTCTTTTATAGCTTATCTTATTCTGCATTGGATTATAAGTCTATTTTTGTTTTTCTTCTTTTCCTTCTTCCAATTGCAAAATACTTTAGAGTAGAAAATACTATATAAATCCTACATAAATAGGTAATGCCTTACACATAGTCAATTCAATTCAGTTCAATTTGATCAAATAGGAATATGAAAGTACACATCACTTCATTGTAAGAAACACTTTCCTGGCTATTAGAATTGTATAAAAACACATAAGATGAAGAATTTCTTCTCTAGAAAAAGTCAAGTAGAAGCTAGAGGATATACTACTTGTTGTTGCAGAACTATTTTCGCTCAAAAAAATCTTACACAGGATACTAATAAGTAAAGCAGGGAAAACAGAGCTTTTGGATGAAACAGGGGTGGTGTGCTAGAACTGGCTGCTTAGACAACATCACTCTGGTAGGATGCCATAGAAGCTGTCCAGAAAGCAGTTTGAAAATTGTTTTACAGATCATAATCCTATAAGAATTGAGAGGGTTGTCTTAATTATTATTATTGTTGTTGTGTGCTGGGGATTAAACCTGGGGTGCTTGATGACTGAGTCACATCCCCAGCCCTTTTTACTTTTTATTTTGAGACAGAGTATCACTAAGTTGCACAGGGCCTTGCTAAGTTGCTCAGGCTGGTTTTGAACCTGAGATCTTCCTGTCTCAGCCTCAGAAGCTGCTAGGATTGCAGGCATGTGCCACTATGCCTGGCTAAATTATTTTCAATGTCTATAACAATTCAAAGAAATAATTTCTAGCAATATTTTAAAGAAAGGAAAAAAATTTAAAAAGTTATAAATGGATACATTGTGGAATATACTGATATATCACTAGAAAACTTTCTGTTGGGAGAAGGAAGAACTTTTTTTGGTAATGAATATACTGTCTGGGGAAAGGAGGCTGATACATTATAGGATGTGAATGTTCAAGCGTTTTAAAACTTATTTACTCATTGAAACTCAAGGGAAAAAGGAATCTAACACAGGCCTCTTTACCCTTCTCTCTGTGATGACCATATTTCACTTGAATCCTTAAACAGCACTGGATGTTTGAATCTAACACTCTCCAAGAGTCACGATGGCTACAGCTCACAGCAAGATTGTAAAGAAAACTATAGCCAGACCTCAAAGATAGCCTCTTAAAATTTCACAAATCCTCTGAAAGGGAAGAGAATTTTTAAGCACAAAGCAGCGCAAAGGTCTGTGAGTGGCCTCTCCGAGAGGAAATCCCAAGGGTTTCTGTTGTTTGAGTTTCAACACATTTTGTTGTACGCTGCTTATCATTTCTAGGCTCACAGAAGCCAGGCCGAGCAGAGGCAGGTACTTGCCTGCTACCAACCTGTACATGGGAGCTTGTTTGATTCCATTCCATCGGGCGCTCTGCCAAGGGATGAGCTGCAGTAGCAATTTCATTCTAAATCACTATTAAACGCCTGCTTCAAGCATCTATCTGGTTCACAAGAAGCCGGCGTAAGTCTTATGAAATTCATGAACTAGAACTTGGGAAAGTGGCTTCTAAGGAGTAATGACTTAACAAATTTATATCCTCTTGACAGGCATGCAGGCTCAAAGGGGAGGGAATTTGGGATGCTTTCAACAAATATTCTTGGATTTGCTTTTTCTGCAGTATTTAATTGCAGTAAACTTGTTAGAAAATCTCTTTTCTTTAAAAAGCACATGCTGTAAAACTGCTTATGCCTTCACTTCTTTCTGTCTCCGTTTTGTTATTTGTTAAATCAGAGCTTGACCAACTACACACCCTCTTGTGTTACGGCAAAATGAGCCTGGGCTTTGATGTTTACAAATTTAGCAAGACCACATTTTTTTTTTTTTAAAGCACTGTGACCTGTTTTTCCCTTTAAATGTTCAAATTTCTTTATGTGTAAATTTGGGGTTACTCTTATTTTTCAAAGAGGTCATGAGGATTAAATGAGTTAGGAGGTGAAAATTCATAAGGCACGACAGATGGCACACAGTTCTAATATTCTATAAGTCTCTGAGTTTTCCAAAATCCCTCTGATGGACACAGTGGGTCTTCATCTATCCCTTTCGGTAAGGAGGGCTGTTTGCACAAGGCAGGGTGCTACTTGGGACTCATACCAGCTTTTCTTAATTTATTTATTATTCTGTACCAGCAAATGAACCTAGGGGCACTTAACCATGGAGCCACATTCCCAGCCCTTGTGTTTATTTTTATTTTGAGACAGGGTCTCACTAAATTTCTTAGGGCCTTGCTAAGTTGCTGAGGCTGGCTTTGAACTTGGGATCCTCCTGCCTCAGCCTCCTGAGCTGCTGGGTTTAAAGCATACACCACAGCTCCTGGCAGCTTTTCTCAATTTAAATATCCCAGTTCTCTAGAAAACGATGGATTTGCCCTTTAATTAAAAAATAATTGATTCACCCTTTAATTCTTGTCATCAGTTGAAAGTTTAACTGATGAATGATTTTTGTTTCCTTTTAAAATCCATCAAGTCAGTTTGGAATCATTAAAAGACATACACAATAAGGGTCTAGCTTAATGTTCACCTTAGAGTGTCTCAATATGGCAACTGATCAGGGCAACATTGAAGGGAACA
The DNA here is from genome assembly GCA_004027875.1 of Aplodontia rufa. Classification (NCBI taxonomy): domain Eukaryota; kingdom Metazoa; phylum Chordata; class Mammalia; order Rodentia; family Aplodontiidae; genus Aplodontia; species Aplodontia rufa. Next base: position 19,285 of record PVKS010012828.1, read on the forward strand.
AGTTCTGGACTGACCAGGTGGAACTTCCCATTCATACTGAAAATCTTAGGAGAGAGGATGCTTGGCATTAACCATTAGTCCATATTAAAACAACATGATTGTTATGTGAGGCTGTTTGATGTCCTGTCAGTCAGTGTCATCTGTGTGAGCTGTCCAGGAAAGCCAGCTCCTGTCACTCAAAGCCCATTTTCAACTATTGCCAATTCTCCCTTTGATGGTCTCCGTGGGATGATGCTGGCTTGGAACAAACCAACCCTCTTTGACTCAGGGGAAAACATAAGAGAAGGATGTCATCAAGCAGAAGGCAGTCACGTCAATATATTTTCTTTTACATCTTTCCCAGTGATTTGGAGCTTCACATTACATTATGACAATGTTACACACAAGAGCAAAATTGTCTTTGGCCAGGGGATTTGGCTCTTCCCGAAGAAAAGGTTTAATATGAACTAATGTTAACGCTGACAGGATACTCTGGGCTTCTGTTTCATTGGTCCCTGTTCTTATGGAGAAGCCAGTTGCTTATCTTTGTCAAGATAATACAGAAGAAAGAACCCACACTTACTGAGTCTCTCTCATGGTTAACATAATTGCAATTCCTGTAGAGGAGTAGTGTAAAATGATCATCACTATGACTTCTACTTTATGACTGAGGAAACTGAGGCTACAAGAAGTTAAAGATCTTTCCCAAACCACAAAAACTAGTATGTAACAGAGCTCCGAGCCTGTGTTCTTTCCATTGAGTTGTGTTCATATCAGATCCCTGCTGGGAGAGCTAAGGGTTGAGGCAAAGGATAAGAAATAGAGAACACATTAAGGAGAAAGGAAAAGTAGGAGAAATTAGGAGGACTTCAATAAAGACATGTCAGAAAAAGCATTAAGAAAGGAAGGAAGTGTGGGCAGCAGTCAGGAGAAGGCTGTAGGGAGAAGAAAAGCAGAAGGCCTGACCTACTGGGGTGGGGGGCACCCAATACACTTGGCCAACTGCCTGGCCAAGCACTGCAGAGACTTCTACAGCCACCAGGTCCTCCAAATGGAGGAATCTGTGAATCATTAAAAAATGTTTATTTCTTTATGCCACAAATGATAAAACAGTTAGTCATAAAATACTAGGGATTTTTTTCCCAGAGTAATTGCTGTGAATATTTTCAACCATTATTCTAAATGCTCAGTGTTTAACTAGTGAAAAAAGAAATAATGTATTTTGAACCACATCAGCCTCCAATTGTCCACATGGCATGCTGTGTGTGCACATTCAGAGGTTAATGTATTTGCAAGATACTCAAAGCTTACTTAATATTGATACTAACATAGGTTTCACAGGGCTCAGTCTTCATAGAAACAAAAGCCACTCATTGTTTCTCTCTTCTGAAAAACTGTTATCCTTTATTATCTAATTTACTCATAATATTAAAAAAAAACCCTATAGGCCAAATATAGAAAACTAGCATGTTTTTGAAAATTTTTTCCCTAAAAATATTTTTATTTCTTCCAACAACACAAATTCTTCTCAGTTCCCAAAAGGAGAAACCCACATAGATGGCAGTCCTATGGCTAGTTTAGTCTTCATTCTATATCTGTCCTAGTTTTCTGGTTAGACTTCTTATGGGAGAGACTGATTGGTCCCTTGGGAAATGATTCTGAGACTATAGAGAAATTCCAAACAAGTATTTATTTGGCAAGAAGAGCCAACTGGCACAGCGGCCAAAGACCTAATGGCAACCCATGAACTAGGCAGGGCATAGAAATTCTGTTTCTGTAGAGTTCCTTCAAAGGAAGGGCACCATAAGTCTGAAGGTCAGCTAGAGATGAGGGCCCATGCTCTTCTTTCAGAACACCTGGAATGTGTCATCTGGCAACGTGCTCATAAGTTCCCCATGATGCCATGGAGTAAGGTTAATCTTCAGAATTTCAAAGCAATCTAACACTCACATTTTGAAAACAATGTAGTATTCCGGAAAGAGTACTTGTCTCAGGAGGGGAGGAAGTTGAATAAAGGTAGTATATTAGTTTACTAGGGTTTCCAGCGCACAGTACCATAGACTGATTGGGTTAAATGATAGAGAAATATATTTTTATATGATTATGGAGGCTGGAAGTCCAAGATCAAGGTATTAGCAGTGTAGCGTTCTTCAGAGGCCTCTCTTCTTGACTGGGGGATGGCTGCCTTGTCCCCGTACCATCACATGGTCTCCTCTGCATCCTAATCTCCTTTTCTGATAACACCACCAGTCATGCTTATTGTCACCAAAGCTGATGACCTTATTTTAACTTCATTACCTCTGTAAAGCCAAAAACAGCCACATTTTAATCTACTGGGGGTTAAGACTTTACCATGTAACTGGGAGGTCACAATTCAAACCACAATAAGTAGTGAGGAAGAGCAGTGCCAACATCACCACTTCCGGCTCCAGGCTGAGCAGGTATTTCTAGATATTTTCTCTTGTATTCCTCAGAAGAACCCATGAAGTATGATTTTTTTTTCAGTGTATGAAAAATTAATATAAAAGTCACTGAATAACTTTTAAGATACTTTTTCCCAATCTAATTTTCTTTTTTACACTTTATTTAAAAATTATATCACTAATACAGGAATATGTACTCACTGTAAAAACCTGAAAACTCTATAATCGCATATAGAATAAGAAATGGAAGTTCTCCTGCTTATTCAGTCCCTCCCAGCTCTGTATTGGGTAATCACTTGTGACCAGTATGATGTGTGCCCTTCAAGATTTTGTGACTGTGTCACGCACCCAGAGATTTCTAAAAGCTGAGTCATTATGGATATTACTGCACTACTTGCTTTTTTTTTTTTTTAAGAGAGAAGGACAGTGAGAGAGAGACAGAGAAAATCAATTTTTATTGAGTTTTTCACATTGCTCTGACACTTAGTTGTGAACGTGGGTGCTGGGGTTTGAACTCGTGTTCTCGTGCATGCCAGGCAATTGCCATAACTTCCGAGCCACCATTCCAGCCCCCAGCAACTTACTTTTTTATATTTAACAAAATAACTTGGAAGACTTATCGAGACACCTTATATTATTAAATGGTTGTATAGTGTTCCATGGTATCAACATACCACAATTTCTTTAACTAGCATACTTCAGTTTTTCCAATTTTTAAACTATCATGACCATTGTATGAATGCTCTTTATTTATACATATGCAAGAAAAGTATTTTACAGGTAAGAAAACGAAGGTCAAAGAAGATTAATAAACTTAATCCAAAGCACATACTAGCAAGCAGACTCAGGAAAGGCTAAGATCTTTTTGTTACACAATGCTAATTTCGGTCCTCAGTGTCCACAGTATTGAAAAGGAAAGAAAATATCTTTTAAATCACTCTCCCCCTCTCCCACCCATATATCTTGATGGCTTCTCAGACATTGCCCAAACACAAAATGCATATGGAACCTAAAGGAGAAGAGAGTTTGCTCCTAACTTTGTTCTATCAGAGCACAATTGAGCCATAACAAAGCTACTTGTGAAAGACATGCTCTAGCTGACTTTAAAACAAGAGAAATCCCTTTCTCAGTTAAAATGACAGTAAAAGGGAAATTCCTGGTTTTCACTACACAGGACAATAAAGAGTGAAGCAATAAAGGATCTGGTGAGAAGCACATTTCTTTGGTCCAGTGTTGAAAAGTATGAGTCAGTAGCAGGGTCTGGTCAGGACCCAAGAGCGCCCTAAGAAGCCCACTCTAGGATTCTGAACGGAGGATTCTGAACATTTATTAGGAAGAAACCAACATTCTTTCACTCAGAATTTCTTTTCCACTTAAGAGACTTCCTACTTGAGGTTGAGAAATGCCTCCATGGGGCTGGAGCGGTGGCTCGGCGGTTACAGCGCTTGCCTGGCATGCACAAGGATGCGAGTTCAAACTCTAGCACCACGTACACAATGAAGTGCTGGAGCAACGAAAGCCACATGAAAAACTAAATAAAATTGATTCTGTCTTTTTTTTTCTCTCTCTCTCACTGTCCCTCTCTCTTTTAAAAAAAAAAAAAAGAAATCCCTCCAATGCCTTTTATGTATTTTGTTTGAGATTGGCTGCCTTTGGGTGTGGGAGAAGAGAGGAGCATAGAAGGGGGAGTTAGAGCCACCCAGTTTTCTATCAACCTTTTGTTCTTCCAAAGAAAGCTCACCACCCTGAGGGAGGGGCTTGGAACACCCCTGTGAAATAAAATTTAGGGTGAGTTCAGACTCTTCAGCTCAGACAAATACCTCACCTATTTCCCCATAACAGACCTTGTACTGCACCTCATAAAAAGACATGTCAGGGCCTAAAACAAGCCGGGCTCCTTTATGCCTCACCCTTCATACATACTAGTTAGGCTTGATGCCACATCAGAATGTCCTTTCCGCCCCGGACACAGCAACCTCCATTCCATCACTCTATACCTATCATCCTGCTTTATTTCTTTATATTTTACTAGATGAAATTATCTTTTCTTATTTACTTATTTATCATCTGTCTTCTCCATTAAAATATAAGCTTCATGAGAAAAGTGAGTCAATCTTTCTCTGTCATTGTCATACTCCACTGTCTAGCAAAAGTGCTGTCACAAAGTAGATCCCAATAGAAACTGGTACATGAATCCCATTCCCACTTCTCGAAAGTCTCTCTCTCAAAGTGGAAAAAATAATCCCTCTCAATTTTGAAGCCTCCGTCACACTTTGCCTTATACAGGATGACATTCATTCATTACATGTGTTGAATGCCTCTGATGCCTTAGTTCAGTTTCTGGTTCACAAACTCTTTTCACAGCAGCATTAATGTCTCAGTCATTTTTTTATTATTATTTAATGGAACCCCTCATCCAAAAACAATATCTACGAGGTCCATTATTAAGTAGGTAGGTCCAAACAACTTAGTTATCTATTCCTGAAAAACTTAGTACCACTTAAAAAAAAAAAACCCATACATAACTTGAAAGAAAAATAATACCTTATCTTATTCCTAAATAGCCACCTTTACTTACTAATGGGATGTGTACACATCTTGGGCACTGCACAATTTCTTAAGCCTGAAATCAGACTGGACAATGGCATGACTTCCCATGCCACACTGCTTAGCTCACAGTTAGTGTTTTACGTATTTTTTTTTTAAAGAGAGAGGGACAGTGAGAGAGAGAGAGAAAGAAAGAATCAATTTTATTTAGTTTTTCATGAGGCTCCTTTGCTCAGACACTCGGTTGTGTACATGGTGCTGTGGTTTGAACCCATATACTCGCACGCATGCCAGGCAAGTGCCGTAACCACTGAGCCACCACTCCAGCCACACAGTTATTGCTTTTTGTCAAACTCAACTTTGAATGAAAGAGTATATAAAAGAATGGTCTAGTGAGTCATGCAGTGTTCAAAAGATTTCAAGCACTGTTGTATTTTCTTTGAATACTTAAAATATCCCGATTTAGCCCTGTGAGTTTGGGGATCACAGTTTTACAAATTCAGAAGCATGATGTCACACTGTTTTTGATGGGTAGTGGGTATATGGTGGGTGCTGACTGGATGTGGGCCTGTGGTGACTTCCTAGCACCTGTGTTTATGTCGGGACTGATGGTGTGTATCATACTTCATTTGTTTGTGGATTTGTCTGTTCTACTGACTGACTGCCTCAACAACAGCGATCTTGTCTTTTATTGATAGCAGCAACTCCAAACATGTCTACTGCACAGGAAGAGTTGGCCTTCAATAAATGTTGGTTAAATAAACGATTAAACAAGATAATGGATAAACAAGCAAGCAAACAAATGGTCCCGAAATGTAACTTCTAGTCTCCTTTTTAGCCACTAGAATGAGGACTAGCCTAGGGACAGTTAACCTCCTTCCCATCTTTGGGCACCTCTTGGCTCTAGAAGTGGCCCAGCATGCAGGCTCCCTGTGTGACTGCCACAGTTGTTATTTAATACAGCATCTGCCTAGACCATAGGCATATATCACTGTTCTGAATGCTGTTCCCTGTTTTTCAAGTTGTGGCCAAGGGAGACCCGTAGCAGAGTTATCATTCCTTCCATATGTCACTCTTTGACCCTTGACATAAACCAGCAAATGTTGCCTGACTTTATCTTGTCCAAAGGCCCTGTGAGGAAAATGGACGAATGGGCCAAATGGGAATTTACCTTAGGTCTGCGGTTAACAACAGCGCAAACAACTCTATGAATGCCACATTTTCACAGCCTCAAAGACAAGAATGACTGGTCTGGATGGATGGTGTAGGTGTGCAGCAAAGATGAGAACTCTGCTGCTCCTGTCCACACCGGCTCTCGTCACTCTATGCTGGATTTTAGCTGGTACCTCCCTAACATGGATATCTTCACAGATATGCGTTCAGATCCAAATCCACCATACCCCACATATGTTTTCCAGAACTGTAGAGATGATAGAGAACTTTGAGATTATTCAGTTCAACCCTCCCATTGTTTTGAGTGTAAACTGAAGGCCAAAGGCACTTACAAAGCTGCCAGGATCGTTCTGTCCTCTCTGGCCCTAGTAGCCGCTGCCTGTGTTTCCTGATATGCAGCACAGAAGACGTTCCAAGTAAACTGTATCAAATTCAAGATGTGGCAAAGTGGCTTAGGAAAAGACAATCCATCTCTGAAATACACCCTGAACTTTTGCCCCAGCGCCACTCTAGTCTGGGCTGCCACTGGTGCTCTCCTGAACCAACACAGTTGTCCTTTTACTGCCATTTGTGCTTCCACCCCACTTCCTGTTTACTCTGCCGAGTGAGGTGCTGCTGAACCTGTCTCTTTAAGCCATAAGTCCAACTCTATTCTCCCCTGCTCAAAATTCCCTAGCAGTTTCACTCTATACTTAAATTATAATCCAAACATTTTGTAACGCCCTGCATCATCTAGCTGTCTACTTTCAGCTTTATTTTTTCTTTGCTTCCAATACTCTCCCCATTCTCAGTAGATTCTAGATATACTGGCTCTCTTCTTTCTTGAAACACACCACACACACACACTGAACCTCAGAATCTTTGTGCTTCTATCTAAAGCGCTCATCTGTGGATATCCACATAGCTGCTTTCTTCCCATCAATCAAATGTCACTGCTCACTGCTCAAGTGGACATCCCCCGTCATCCAGTTCTGAAGTGGCCATCAATTCCTTCGCTTGTTTGCATGTTTGTAATCTCTTTTCCTTCATTAGAATGAAAGCTTCTGCAGTAGTTTACCAATATGTTCGAGGTGGAGAACAATTCTCTTGCTTAATGTTTGTTTTAAGAATAGTAAAATGTTGCAGAGGAATTTTTTTCTTTTCTTTTTTTTTTTTTTGAGCCAGGGTCTTGCTAAGTTGATGCGCCTGGTCTTGAATGTGCCATCCTCCTGCCTCAGCTTCCAGAGTCATTGGGACTACACATGTGCACCACTGCACCTGGCCAATACAATCTCAATAAAGAATTTAAGAACACCAACAGCTATCCTAAGTCCTTTGACCCATGATGTTGCTAATGATGGTCACTGTATCTCCTACATGCCAATTCACATGAGAGCTTAAGATTAGTGAAGAAAGAAGTTTATAAGTAAGAAAAAAAGTTCTCTAGATCTTTTAGAAGTCAATTTAGAAAGTAAATTAAGTTCCAAGGGTTCAGATTTGAGGTTTAGTTTGACAAAACATGAAGATGTGACCTGTGGGCACCTTTTGAGGGCCTCCTGGAATCCTTCAGTTGCATGAAATCTGAGACCTAAATGACTTGCTTGATTGGTTTGCTAGTTACATCTGTTGTTTCTCCTAATAGTGTCCTTCCTCTTTCCTTCCAAAGACAGAGGACCTTCTGCTTCTTTAGAAAGAGAACAGGGAACTGTAAAATGGAAACGATTTGATGAACTATGTCTTTAGGAATGAAAACAGTCTTTTTGCTCCAGTTAAAAACACAGGAAGAATGAAGACTGTAAAAACTATGCAAACATTATAGGAACTCTGACTTTCTTGTATTGATATGCCATCTGCAGAGGAGGGACTGGCAACAAATGCTTCAAAGTCTGTGGGCTGATTTTCCAAGAAAGCAAAAGAAAAAAAAAAAAGGAAAGAAAAGAAAAATGAGATGTTTTCTACTTGTCTTGGAAAATAAGAACTCAAATGTTGTATGGAGCAGCTCTACAAAAAAAAAAAAATAGGAAAAGAGATTGAATCTTGAGAGACAAAGTCATCCAGAAGACGTGTTGCAGGAAGCTCTCCAGGGATTAAGAAGTAACGCAGGGACTTAGCTAGAAGATGCTTAAGTTTTCTGAATCGAGCATCTAAGAGGGAATGTATAACTGAACTGTTCTGAACCTTCTTGGTTTGAAAAATTGGAATGTGATTATGAAAAGATCCTTTCTTAGGAGATTTTTTGTTTATTTTTTGGCACTGTTGCTTCTATCAGGGCCAAAAACACCAGGGAAAAGAATCTCCAAACTAAGTGAAAACTCTAGATTCTCATAAAAATTGTGTCGGGTTGATCCTACAAGCTGTAAAGGTTTGGCTTGTGTAATCCTGTAGGTCATAAGTAATATTAGGTCAGAGTCAATCTGTATCTGACCTTGAAAATGCTCATAACAGCATCAAGGAAGTTTCTGAAGAGTTCTGAGGACAGGGCAGCAGGCTTCTGCTCATGATGCCTTATGGGTTCGTTTAACCTAGGAAAGTTCTGATTTTTTATCTAAAAGCTGCGGAGAAAATGACTGGGAATGCAGCTGTGCCTGTAATGTTACACAGCCTGGTTTCTTTTAAAAACACTGATATCTAAGATAACCTTCCCATGAAAAGAACAGTAAAGAAACCAATGAGCTAAAGTATATTTTCATAGCATTTCTAAAACAGACCGCCAATATCAATTTTTAAATAATTAGAAATATATCTGTTTGATTTTTAAATGAGTCAACAGTTTAACGAGCTGTGTTTGGGAGGAAGGGTGGAGAAGACAGTGACACAAGTTTTACTATCTGGTATCGAGGATCCTACAAAGAAATAGAGAAACAAACTAGGCTAAATGTTCCACTGAATATTTACACTTACTCCCAACGATGGCACCTTCTAGTCCTTGGCATCTCATCTCATGTATATTGTGGCCTTCAGTGGCTTCCAATGTCCATTTTCTCTACTCCTACTGCAGTGTTTCTTGGTATTTCTGCCAAGTCTTAAAACCCTGCCACTCATGCCCTCTGTGAGACCAGTCTTCTAACCTCAGCCCAGCCACTTTGCTACCCAAAAGCTCTTCCATTTTGTTTCTCTTAATCTCTCCCTAATTGCCTCAGTGGTCATTCCAGGCTTTTGTGCTTATTTTCTGATGTCCAGCTTGTTTATATAACCTTTTACTTTACCAGGATTACTCTTGTCATCTACTGCTTCCTCTGGGACCCACGACATGGTATCGAGCACACACTTACATTTTCATACCACCAGGCTCTCTGTCTACTTCACCTCACCTCTCAGGAGGCTCACATTTTAAACAAATACATTTAAAAAAAAATCAAAGCTGCAACCCTTCTATGACTCTGAAAAGGAAGCATCTCTGTTATAAAAAGTCTGAATGTCCTTTCCAAAAGTCATGTTGAAATTTAATTGCCATTGTCATAGTATTAAGCTGGGACCTTTAAGAGGTGACAGGTTCTCAGGGTTCTGCGCTCATGAATGGATTGCTGCTGTTAATGGGAATGGATTAGTGTTATGGTTTGGAGACAAGATGCTCCCCAAAAGCTCACATGTGAAGTAATGCAAGAAGGCTTAGAGGAGAAATGATTGGGTTATGAGAGCCTTGAGCCAATCACCAAATTAATCCTGTGATGAGGATTAATTGGGTGGTAGCTGAAGGCAGGTAGCGTGTGGCTGGAGGAGGTGGGCCATTGGAGGTGTGACTTTGGGGTATGTATTTTGTATCTGACCAGTGGAGTCTCACTCTCTGCTTTCTGTGGTGACGCCTTGAGCCACTCATCTCTGCCACGCTCTTCTGCTGTGATGTTCAGCCTCACCTTGAACCCCAAGGAATGGAGCCTACTGAATATGGACTAAAATCTCCAAAACCATGAGCCCCTAAATAAACTTTGCCCTCTTTAAAATGGTTCCTGTTGGGTCTTTTGGTCATGGTAATGATAAAACTGACTTAAACAGTTAGTGTTTGCAGGAGTGGGTTCCTGATCAAATGGATGAGTTTGGCCTAATTTTTCTCTCAGCCATACTCATTTGCCCTCCACCATTTGATGATGCAGCACAGAGGTCCCCTCCCGATGCTGGCACCAGGCTCTTGACTTCTCAGCCTCTAGAACCATGAGGCAACTAAATCTCCATGTTTATAAAAACCAACCTGTGGCATTCTTACAGCAGCAGAAAATGAACCAAGACAAACAGCTTATAGTCATCCACTCCATTTTGTCACTACCGTACTTCTTTACTCCCCGTGATCCTGCTTTTATTTCCAATATACTACAATGGGAGACATTGCTCTTTTCCTACTGAATATCTTTTAAGGATTCTCAACTTTTCTACCTCTCTTAAAATATATTTTGTGGCTTAATCAACTCTACATTGCTTTTCTATCTGAATGCAGAAATCCAATAAATGTCCAAAGCTCCTTTCTCTCATCATTCTATACTCTCTGCCTTACAAGCTGCTTCCAAATCTTCAAACTTTATGCTTCTAATTCTGTGTTTTTATGGTTTCAGCCCTGTCCTCTTTCTCTGATCCAAATCCCCAATGACTAGTTAAATATATTGTTTACAGCTCAAGCCTACAACCCAAACTCAGTAGTGCTCCTAAATCAAATCTATTATTTTTCTCTCCAAAACCTCCTCCCAGATTTACTATTTCTGACATGGAGTTCAGTACTCTTCTAGAAGGCTGAATCCTCATTTTGCATGCAGCAAGTATCTACTGTGGGTTTAACATGTGCTAGTTAACAGTACTAGACCTTGGGCATAAAGAAATAGACAAGATGAATGAGGATCTTGCCCTTGGGGAGTTCACATTCTAGAGCGGGAATTCAGAAAGCAGAGTAATCAAATAAATTGTATTTTGATAGAGAAGTGCTCTAAAGAAAGTAAAGAGTGAGTGGCTGTTCTGAGGAATGGGGTTGGGTCATGGCACAAGAACATTAGGCAATGAGGTCAAGAAAGACACTGAGGAGGAAACATTTGAGCCAAGACAGGAAAAACAGAAATGCCAATCATGAAAATATTGAGGAAAGAGCTTCTTGAACAAAGGGATTAGGGGGTACGAGAGCTCCAAATATGTACATAGCTCTTTGTTTCCTTCAGTCCCACTTCACCCCATTGCTCTAATTTCAAATGCTTTTCAGGTTGTGCAGCGTGATTTTAATTTTGACCCCTTCTGAATCCATTTGCTTCTGGGTTAATCCCTTGTTACTTCTTGCTCAATATCTTTTCTCTGTTCCAATGCAACCCTTGTATCACTGCAGAATCAACCTTCTGTGAAACTCTGCATCATAAGCTCACTCCGAAACTTCTACTGACTCCTACTATTTGCTGAGCTAATATGAACTTGGAAGTCTAACATTCACATCTTCTCCTGATATGACCTCAAATACCTTTCAGTTCTTTTCTTGCATACAGTTGTGCACAATCTGCTGAAATTAGTGTGCAGAATACACCTTAAACATTTATGCCTCCCAGATGATCCGTGTGTCCCTTCCACTTGGCCTGTTATGTCCTGACACCCAAGATGGCCCTGCAAGCGCTACCTACTGCAGGTCACCTTCTCATTTAAGACCCTTCAGAATTCTCTGGTTCAATATAAGACCAACTTCATTCCTTTCACCCAGAATTTTTAATATTTTGCCCAGACTGTGGTTATGTGCATATCTATTCTTGTTCTCTACACCCCTTACCGTATTACAGATGTTCTAAGACAATGACCACAGTTTCTTATCTTTGTTTTAGTGCAGTGCCTCACACACAGTTGACATTGCATAATATTTTTTGATCAAATGAAGGAGTTTGTGAAATCTGAATTTGATTAACTAATATTTATTTTGTGATGTTTTCCTTTTATCATTGCTCTTACTGGTTTCTCATGAGACCTACATGTGAAAAGGCAGAAAGCAGAGAGGAAATGCAAAGTCCTTGTTTTGAAATAGTCTAGTTAGTTTCAATCTGGTCAAATGATTAAATTTGTATTGAGGACCATTAAAAATGACTGAGCAATCTGTATAGTATGACATAAATAACTCTTAGTGAAAGTACTAATTGGTTGATTTCCTGCTCAGGATATATAACTTTGTTTTTGTTGTTTGTTTGTTTCTTTTGGTACCAGGGACTGAACCATGGGTGCTTAACCACTGACCCATATCCCCAGTCCTTTTTATTTTTTTATTTTGAGACAGAGTCATGCTGAGTTGCACAGGACCTTGCTAAATTGCTGAGGCTGGCCATGAACTTGTGATCCTCCTACCTCAGCCCCCTGAATTGCTGGGATTAAAGGCTTTCACCACTGAGTCCAGCCATAAAACTTTTTAACACTATTCAGTGCTTAAAAAAATACATGATTACAATTAAAGAGCCTCAGACTCACCACATTACTGCATGTCCTATATCGGATATTTCTTCCTTCACAGCTCCTAGGTCATAAAAAGAAAATAGAAATCTCATTACTGCCTATGAAATTATCAAACTTTGAACTATTATAAAAATTGATTTCTTCTTAATACCAGTGGAAGGGTCATTTCTTCTAAGTAGAATTGTAGAGTTGTTGTCATTAAATACTAAATGGAGCAAATCTAAAGAAGTTTTACATGTAAATTGCTCTCTCTACAAGGGCTGAAACTAAGCATTCATCTTAGTAGTTAACCAATAAATATTAGGGAAAGGTTTTCTGAAAAATATTTATATTATATTAATCCTATCACCTTAATCATTTCTGATATAAAACTGAAGAAACATTTCAGTGAAAAATGTTAGAACCTGAATATGATGAAAAGTGAATATAGTGTTCAACAGTCTTCTTAGGATATGAAAAGTCATAATTCTTAAACAATTATCTTAATCTATAAAATATGTCATTATAGAGGTTTTGAAATAGATTTCTAAAGTTTAAAAAGTCCATTGTAATTGCCTCATCTAAAGATAATCACTGATTTTGATTATGATTTTGCTTTATTTATTCCTTTCCAGTACAGAGAAAATCACATCAATTATATAATTTTGTAACTTGCTTTTTCCCCACTTAAAATTTGGAAGTATTTTCTACACTATATTGAGAGCTACATAATATTCCATCAAATGGTACAACATAATTTGTTGAATCATTATTTTATTACTTGTCATTTAAGTAATTTCCATGTGGTTTGATAAATGAGACTATAATAAAACACCCCTACACATATGTCTTATCCAAGTTTCTGACTATATCTTTAAAATTGATAAATTTCTAGAAGGGGAATTACTAAACTAGAAGGGATGAATTTTTGCAAGGCGCTTGACAACTACTGCCAAATTGCATTCCATAAAGGTTGTACCATTACATACTCCCACCAGCAACACATGGGAGTTTCCATTTTAATGAATTCTTGTGAACAAAAACAATCAATATCTGGTAAAACATCTGATGATGACAATTCATGAACAAGAGTATTCTGCTGTTTTCAAACTAAGTCACTTTCCAAAGAAAAAGTAAAATGATACTATGAACTCTGAAAGAATGACTATCAGGATAGTTAAGGAATTTCAGGCATAATTTTAAATTGTTATGAGCATTGCTTTATTTAACATCAAAAATCTTGAGAGATAGGATACTGTCATTAACTACATTTTACAGATGAGAAAACTGAAGCTTAGAGAGGTTATATATCTTTCCCAAATCACACAACTGTTAAGCTGCAGAGCTGAGATTTGCGACCAAGCCACCTGGCCTCAGAGCTTACACTCATAATCACAATACTTTAATGCCTAATTAATTTTTGTTCAGCAAACATTCATAGAGCTCCTGTTATATTCTGGGCAATGAATTTACTTAGAGGAACACAAAGAATAATAAATATCACTTGGTCTCTGCTATTAAGAAAATCAATCATTTAATTCAGCATAAAAATGTTATATAGTAATTGTGTTAGGTCCTGCAAATGTTAACAAATAGAAAATGCTATCTGAAAACACAATTAAATAAAGACTTTCTTATGTCTAAAGTTAATTTAATACAATGAATCAGATTAACTGTATTAACACCCACTAAAGTTTGAAAAGAAAGTACTGGTAAGGCATTAGAATCACAGAGAAAAAGGAGAATTGATAGAGACATGTGGTTGTCAGTGCCCAGCCCATGATGCCCCACACAAAGGGGCAAGGAACTTCATGGCCCATTGGCAAGGTTGTTGCTATTTCGATGACAGATGACATACAGAACCTAGCTGATTCTTTATGAGGAATGTCCCCTATGTTGGTGCCATGTTGACCAAGCTGCTAGCCAAGAAGGATCTGGATTTTCATGAATTCTGAGAGGTAGAGAGTGCTGGCCATGTTGACAAGAATACTGTGGCCCTTGTGATGGATAATTCTATTCTTTGCTGCATGTAAATAGACCAGCATTCCAGTTTGAAATATTAGTCTTCTGGGTCAAGTCATTGTGAGTCCATCCCTGTTATAGTTTGGATGTGAGGTGTCTCCACCAAAACTCATGAATGAGACAAGGTAAAGAAGCTGAGAGGAGAAATGATTGGGTTGTGGAAAACTTAACCCAATCAGGGAATTAATCCCCTGAGAGGGATTAACTGGGTGGTAACTGAAGGCAGGTAGGGTGCAGGTGGTGGAGGTGGGTCACTGGGGACATGTCTTTGGGGTATATATTTGCGTCTGGTGAGTGGAGTGTCTCTCTGCTTCCCGATTATGTGCCCTGGGCCATTTTCCTCCACCACACTCTTCTGAAGTGATGTTCAGCCTCACCTTTAGCCTGGATGAATGGAGCAGGCCCTTTAGGGACTCAGACCTCTGAAATCATGAATCCCTTAATAAAAAATTTCTTCCTCTAAAATTTTCTTGTCAGGTCTTTTAGTCACAACAGAGAAAAGCTGACTAAAACAATCCCCAAAAGAAGGACCTGTTCTTGGTGTTACTGCTGAAAAAAATCAAGCAACTGAATATAAAAATAGGAGTTAGGTTCCAAATGATGGTAAATTTATAATATAATGAATTTTACAACTGGGGGGCCTTTGGTAGCTTGCTATGGAGACATTGGTATTTGTTGAACATGATAGGCTTTTCAATTTTGAAATTGCTGGTGCATGTGTAACACCGTGCAGTAGTTAAAGAGAACTCACTTTGAAACCAGACTCCTTTTTCTGAACTCATGACTCTATACCTCAAATTTTTCATTTGCAAAATGGGATAATATTTCTTATATCCTGGATTATGAGGATTAAGTCAATAACTGTGAATCACTTTATACAGTGCCTAAGAAATAGCAATCATTATGAAAGTGTGTCATACATTAATTATGTACGTGATAAAAATATGATGCATATTGAAAAGGGGTTAAGAATATATGGAGAAGAAACTGTAGGAAAGACAGAGCACCATGAAAATATTTGGTATGTTTGCAAATTTTCAAATAGATCTGTGTTTTTGGAATTTAGAGTTCACGTGGGGAACTGCAGTAGAGGGAAATACCTTCCAATTTTGAATTTCATGATAGGCAAAGGGGAACCACTGAAGGTTTTAAAACAGAAAAGTTACAGCTATGATTTCTTGATTTAAAAAATGAGAACTCTGGTATTTATCACTGAGATTAAAATATTCTACTTTCCCACCCTTTCTAAAAAGCTTCTTTTTCTAAACTCATATCCATGAAAAAATAATGGAATTAATTCTGAAATAGAAGTTTGAAGACCAGGGCTACAGATTTCACTCTTCTACTTGCTTTTGCCATCTTAGGATCTTTACTTTCTCATTTCTCAAATAGATCTGGGAATAGCAGTGCATAAAGATGTGACTATCAACTGAGATAATATACAGATGCTATGTTCAAATGCCAAGGGGTTATTATAGAGATATTATTTACAAAAGAAACAGAAAAATGCCTGCTTCAATAATTTAAATGAGTTTTTCCCCAAGATATTTTAAACTATAAATACCTACACAGATTTTACAAGCATCGTTAGAAATAAGAGATATAGCCTACAATGTAAAAGATTGATTTAAATACTTCTAATTTAGGAAAAAATAAAACAAAAACAAAAATAAAGAAAAAATGCTTTTTATATTTTCCAAAGAATATCCTGTAATTGTCTAGCACCTAATATTGATTTGTAAATAATTTCTTTATGTCTCCAAACTGTCTTCCCTTTACTATATTAATTTTTTTTGTACCAGAGGTTAAACTCAGGGGTGTTTAACCACTGAGTCAAATCCCAAAGCAAGTTTCTATTTTTTTATTTTGAGACAGGCTCTTGTTAAGTTGCCTAGGGCCTCAGTAAGTTGCTCAGGCTGGCTTTGAACTTGTGATACTGCTGTCTGAGCCTCCCAAGCAACTGGAATTACAGGTGTGCACCACTGTGCTGAGCTATCTATCATATTTTTAACTGAGAGATTCTTTGACTGTAATACGATATTAAAGTGTTAGTTCTGAAGTTTGGGTAATGCTTATTATTCAAAAACATTATCAAGTTGTGAACACTAAGAGAATATTAGCTTCTACTATATATTCAGAGTCTGCTATAGGTCTCTGGCCCAATGTTAGTACATTAACTCTAATTAAATTTAACTCTAAAATTTTCCAACAATTCTGTGAAGTTTTAACATTCCCGATTAATAGGTAAGGGAACTGAGGCTGAGAAAACTGAGGCTTACAGCTCCATAAACAGAAAAGAAAACAAGAGATTTGGAATCCTGGCTTGACTAACTTGAAAGTGTATAAAACTGTAAGTATAGGAACAAGATGTGCTCAAGATGTGTACTATGTTAACTGGAGACTAGAAATCTGGGAAGCTGAGCAGGGAGGGGACTGGGACTTAAGTGCATCTTATTGATACTATGTCGATTTATCAGCCCCTTCTTAATTCTGGTAAATCCACTTCCAGTAAAGCAAACTTAGACACCCACTGGAACATCTCCAAAAGAAACACTCATCAGTAAGATGCAATGTGGAAGAACTTCAGTGCAGAGAAGCGCATTTCAGAAAAGCAATTTATTAAACTTGAATATAAATTTCATATAAGTAGCAAAGTGACTATTCCACTGCAAAGAATTTAATTACTGCCAACTGTGAATTTCTTTATTCAAGAAATTTATCTGGGCACAAAAGCCTTATTTGAGAATCAAGCACTACAAAATCTCACTTTTTTTTTCCTTCTTGTTTTTTTTTTTTAAGGTCTGCTAATATAAAACAGCTGAGTGGGTTTCTGCACATTTAAACAAATTTAAAAAATTCACCTCTAGAGATGAAAACAAACACCAGAAACTTTATTTTTTTATTTCTTTTTTTTTCACCAGAAACTTTAATCCAAAATGATTTCTGAGAAAAATGACAGAGCACCGATAACAGAATTTAAGTCAAGGCCTCCTCTCAGCGCAAACTGTTCGACAGACGCAGGATGGGGTTTAGCGAGTTGAGTACCGTGCCAGTTATGGACTCAGAAACTCACTCAAGTATGGAAGAGCACAACATAAATATTAGAGTGTACTCCAGTCTGAGTCTATTCAGAAATTTCCTTGTTTATCTCAGTACTTCACTCTTAGCCAGTTACTTGAGAACTTGGCCTTAATTTCTTCTCTCAAAGAATGATGATTATGGCCTGGAGCAGTGGCTTTGCGGTTACGGCGCTTGCCAGGCGTGTGCAGGTACACGGGTTCAAACCCCAGCACCATGTACACAATTAAGTGTCAGAGCAACGAAAACCATGTGAAAAACTCAATAAAAATTGATTCACTCTCTCTCTCTCACCGTCATTCTCTCTTAAAAAAAAGAATGATGATTATCTCAATCAAAATCATTTTTTATGAATTATTCAGACTCTAATGCCCCTAAAATGAGATTAGTGCAGACTTCAGGTGTACTTTGTCGCTCATTACCACGTAACAAATCGTCCAGACTCTTTTAGCTCTTAAAGTCCTCATGCTCTTATTTTCAATTATCATAGTATAGCAACCTTACAAGATATGAATTGCCATTGAAAATTAACACTCTCTTTCTAGGCTTTAGGAATTTGCTGGTCTCTTCTTTCTTCCCCCATGCTCATATAAGTCTTTATTCAAAGAAAGAGGTGCACTTGATTTCTCTTTTATCTTAAAATACCTCTCATATCCTCTCTGAGAAAGCTTATTCTTTTGGTGACACTACCAGACTTATACCTGGTATCTATGCACAGTTTCAAGAAAATCTGTTGACTGTGTATTCAAAACTCCTGAGCTCTTAGGGCAACTGCACTTGTTTTAGGCTCACAAAATCCAGGCTTTATCTCTGACTTCCCAAACCCAAGAAAGCTGCTGTGGAAGAGCAGGGAACGCTACCTTGCTGAACACCACCTGCCTTTCAATTATGGCCCATAAGCAAAGAATTTCAAAACAGGACCGCCCATCTGCTTACATCTGTCTCTTCTTTCAGTCATCTAAAAGAAAACCATGAGCCCTTTTTAGGAGAACAAAGCCAGAGGGACCCTGGGTCACTGAGGCTGTGGGACCTAAAATGACAAGACAAACAGGTTCACAACTATAGCAGGGATTGATTTCACATCACACTGGGGCACTGTTTTCCTTACTCACTTCAGATGAGCATTTCAGGACTCGCTGGAGCAATACAGCATGAGGCTGTCCACCAAGGAGCCAGTCCAAACACTTCTACTTTTGGGGGCCTTTTACAAAGACTACCTGAGGAATCGCAGATTCTCAGAACACCTGAGGGAAGCCAGAGCAAGAGCACAGCTGACTTCTTTTCTTTAGCTGCAAGTATGTTATTGCAAGAGGGTCTTCCAGGACCAATACCTGATAACTGTCAGTTTACCTGCCAGAAAGCAAGCCATGAGAACCTTTGGACCCTCTGCATAAAGCTATCCTCAGATGCTCACTGTCCTCATCTATGGCTCAAACAGGCCGCTGGTCACCTCGGGATGGAGCTGGAGTCTGCCTGACAGATGGGTAACTATGGTCTTACCTGCCGTGAGGAGAAAGGGAGTTCAAGGACCTGCCGTCCTCACGACTTCCACAACTCTACCTTCTCATCTTTCCCTTTGCTCTGGCTCACTCTCATGCTTAAAATGTCAGTCCTTGAACTCCATACTTAAAATAGTCAATTTAATTCAATAGTCAATAGTTAATAGTTTACATGGTAACACTATTATGGGGAAACTTAGTCTGGACAACAGGAACAAATTCTGGATTATCTTTCCAAAAAATACTTATAGACAACCATGCTTATATTGTATCTTTTTTATGTAGTATGCCTCTTAATAACTGGAAATGTCCTAG